>JACEFZ010013277.1:0-255000 GCA_014155875.1 Cepaea nemoralis
GTTAGTGTTTGTCGTGATGTTTTATTATTAACACTCTTTTCTGTTTTAATTTATATTAATGTTTAAAAATAAAAGGTTTAATTTTCGGCTTATTGAATGTTTATCCTGTCCGGCCCGCACCTTACGTGTAATTTGAGTTTTGCGATTAAGTTTGACGCCCTTGCCTTACAGTGTCTAGTTAGGTGATTGTGCTAGTTCCGGGGCGATATGCTGATTCAGGGGCGATAGTTATTTTGCAAATAAAATTTACATAACATAGACATCTATAAGATCCATCGATTCCCACACCCGATTACTCCTTTGCTGCCTGGGGAAGCCATCTTTTTTTATTTTCTGGCAGCTTCCGCAGATCATAGAGCACACTTAATCTCAAGCTACGTGTTTCTCAGTTTTATATTTTAGTTCGTAGTGTTTATTATTTGTTATTATATCACCTAATAAGGCCCTGTAATGTGTTCTTGTCGACAAATATCGTCTTAGTGGGGTTCGAAGAAATGAACTTGAAAAAAACAAACATAGACAATAAGGCAGATAAATAGACGTGACGTAACCATTGACGGTTGTAATCGTTCGTCACGTGATCAGCGGCGACTGCTAATAACGCTCAGTGTTATTCGAATCGCCCTACGAATAATCACTTCGTAATTTTATTGGACAGTATTTTCCTATCTTGCAAAAGGCTACCTTTGCCATCGCTATACTTGTTCTAATCTCTTCAAGGCAATCCCACCAGACTGTTGTGAGATATTTGTACAGATTCACTTATCCGTATATGTTTTTTCGCATATCTTTACATGACATCGCAGTCAACATCAGCATCTTTCAGCTGATTGCTGAATTCTTGCAAGATAACGCTCAGTATTTGCATTGCTTTCTGAGCGCGCCGGCTCACATACCCCGTAGTTACCGAGCGGCGAGAACCACTTTTAATTCTCGCACACGTCACGTTACTCACGAGAGTATACGGGGTTACAGAGAAGACATTAAACCTCTAGCCCAGGGACACCCGCTATCCGTATATTACATTGTGGTATTTCTTTCTTCTAGTGGCGAGCATAATCTGTGTCTTCTTACAATTTAATTGTAACATTAGTTGTTCACTGTATACAATAACCGAATCTATTATGATGTTGCGGATCCTGTTCATTGTCTGCTATCAATACTGTGTCATCCGCATATCAAATATTATTTATGTTATGTCCCCGAAGGGCGATACCTCTGATATCTTCTTAATGTCTAAAAATATTTCACTGTATAGAGAAAGATATTACACATCCCTTTGGCAAAACTATCTTATGAGGCTGATATTGACCTTAAGGAAACATTTTCTTCTCTCATACATTCACACAAGAAGCGTTTTACCACAGAGCCACCACTTCTAAGTACCAATAATGTTTAAAATTACAATCCTTGCTGTTTTACAGCTGAGCTCCTTGAACAACTATTCGTCGTTTCATTTGAAGATGGAGATTGTTCAGGAAGCACACTTCCCCATTACTTGTGATTATCGCCCGACTACTCTCCTGGCATTGCAACCGCAGATGCCCAGGTCTGTATTAAATCCTGTTTTGTCTATTGTCTCTGTAGGCTATCAGTTATACAAATTTCACTGTTTTTCTTCTTCTGCTGCTGCTTCTGATTCCACAATGGAACAGAGGACATCAATCAAATCACATCAAGCCCCACTGCCCTCTTCTGTTTCCTGCAGCTCCCTGCACGCCTTCCCTATATTTATATTATATGTATCTAGTTATCTGCTCGTGTGGCTCAGAGCGACCTTTATTGCTGATGTCCTATGAGTTCCCTAGGTAAGATGTTTCTCTTGACACTATATACAGATATTCTCAGTGTGTATCTAGCGCCAGTCTTCTCCTCTCCTCTTGATTGGCCGTATCTGTCTAGCTCTCACCCTAAACTCTACATCAGTGATTCTGTCGAACGGTTTAGCCCTTATATTATGTGCAGGCACTAGTTAATTCTTGTTTTACAGTTAATTAGTAATTGTTTTAGTAGTCCCCTGATCCATACGCTATACATAGCGGGTTATGACCCTACAACCGATCAGTTGTACTAGAATGTTGATTTGTCGTCCTTGAACTTGCGACCGTACATTACAATTACCTCAAAAGTCGGAGTGGGTTCGACTGACGGCGAGGAAGACTGGTAATAGGGAAAACTAATCCACACACACAAATCAGTCTAGTGGACACATTATGAACTAACGCAAGCGAGCGCAATAGGAATGGCAAGAGTGGAAGCTGCCGTTAGTGACTATGAGATAGGAAAATGAAATGAAAAACAAAGAAACATTCATAGAATGGGCCCAAATAAAGTGATGGTAATTTGACATAGTTTAAACAGCATAAACGACGACTTTACACCAGGAGAAGCTTGTTAAGGAAATATTTAATAAAATTAACTTCATGCTAATTAATACAAGATTTAGAAATGCATTAACAGAAAGAGGCGGAGGAGATATTATGATAAATGTCTTGATAAACTACAAACATATTCATTCTTCCATACAAATATATTTGGTTAATACAAATCACATGGTAATTTATAAGTACCAGTCCGTATCGCTGATTTAATTTTCTTTTGACAGAACCCAAGGATCTACCCTCTGTGCCAGTTGTCCTCGCCCCCCGTTCTGAGTGTGACCCCAACTAGTGAGCCTTTATCATCCAGAGCCCAAAACTATGGCTATGGTAGCTATCCCAACAATTTGGACTGCACACTTACTATTACATCTGGAGTGGAGCCTATGGTGCTGTCATTTGAGTACAGGTAATATCACAATTTCTCTGTTAAATTACGAAACATGGACAACATCTAATCGCAATGGAAATGTGGATTTCTCAGGCAAATACAAAGAATACCAAGGAAAGACAGAAAAACTATGAGCAAGTCCTACAAGAGGCAAATGAAAACCGTAAACTGATTGGAGAAATCAGACTCAGACAGTTGTGGGTCAAAATGTTTTGGGCACGTTATGAGAAGAAATAAACTAGTGAACTTGGTGACAACTCGCAAACTTGAGGGGAAAAGAACAAGGGGAAGGCAGAGAAGTAAACACCTGACTGGCTTGGTCATGTGGTATGGTCCGAGACAAGACACGAAGCCGATCCACGACTCTGATGATCATGTGAGATGGCGAAACATGACCGCCCACGCTTATCGGCATTGTACATGATGATGATGAATACCAACATTTGTCATTAGTAAAATGTGGTTACCTTATGCTAATTATCATTGAAGTTATCATCGTTGTCATCATCATCCTCATCCTCATCATCATCATCATCATCATCATCATCATCATCATCATCAGCATCATCATCATCATCATCATCATTATACACAGACTTGTCCTGTTCAGAACAATTCACCCACGGCATTCTCTAGAAATACGTCTCTGTCACAAGTGAAATGAGCTGCAAACGTGCACAATGTACATCACCTATTAAATTCATCTTTTCCTGAAGTTTATCGAGAGTAACATTAATATAACTTGTTATCTTTTTCCTCTTTATTTTCCTCATGTTCCTCATTCTTGTTGTTGTTGTTGTTGTTGTTGTTGGTGTTGTTGTTGTTGTTGTTGTTGTTGTTCTTCTTCTTCTTCTTCTTCTTCTTCTTCTTCTTCTTCTTCTTCTTCTTCTTCTTCTTCTTCTTCTTCTTCTTCTTCTTTTTCTTCTTCTTCTTCTTCTTCGTCTTCTTCTTCTTTTATTTACTTCTTAACACCTGAAAATATCATTTGAGATGATTATTCCAGTCTAAAAAACCCCGAATGCTAGTATACACACACATCACACACACACACACACACACATATTATATATATATATATATATATATATATATATATATTATATATATATATATATATATATATTACACCATGATGTCTTCACTTGTCAAGCACCTTGCCGTCTTGACAGACGATAGTTTGTGCTTTAAAAAGGCATAATAACTTTTACCTATGGCAGGTAGCGAATGTGACTGATAAGGCCAATTCGCGCTGTAAATGTCCGTTCACAGTGGGTGCATGTGAACACGTGGTCATTTCCACCATCATGCACCATCTTACGTCTCACACGCTCGGTGTGTGACTTATCTGCAATAATTTTCTCCTTTGTCTTTATTCCATTTCTGATGTTTGCCCTCCATGCAACACGTTCAGCGGCGACTTGCTCCCAATGTGCATTATCAATGCCTGTATCAATCATGTCCCGCTTACACACATCTTTGTATCGTAGTAGAGGCCGACCCTGAGATCTCTTACCCATCTGTAATTCACCAAAAAAGATGTCCTTTGGTATTCTACCATCATCCATCCTCCTAAGATGTCCTATCCATCTAAGTCTACGAAGACTGAGCATGGAATAAACCGTCACACAACCTGATCTTTCCAATACTTCAGTATTTGTGATTTTGTCTTGCCACTTAATACCAAGAATTCTTCGCAGACACCGCATATGAAAGCTGTTTAAACGTTTCTCTTGGTGTGAGTAAGTTGTCCAGGTTTCACTGCCATAAAGAAGAGTACTAAGGACACAGGCTTGTTAGACGAGGACTTTTGTTTTGGCAGTAAGCTTCCTGTTCTCCCAGACTCTTTTTCTTAACCTGTTCATTGTTGTTGCTGCCTTACCAATCCGATGTTGATTTCCTGATCTAGGGATAATTTGCTATTTACCACTGATCCTAGATATGTAAAATGGTCTACCATCTCTAGTTCGGCGTCGTCAATAAAGATTGATGGTACCCCATGTGCACCTTGTGACATAATCTGTGTCTTCTTTTTGCTAATTGTTAAACCAAATTCAGAACAAGCATTGGAGAATGCAGATAGTAGACATTGCAATTCTTCCTCAGAGTGGGTCGTAACTGCAGCATCATCTGCAAAAAGCAACTCTCTGATCAGTACCCTCCTAATTTTGGTCTTGGCCTTCAATCTCTGAGCATTGTAGAGGCCGCCATCTGAGCGTGAGTGAATGTATATACCACCATCCTGATCACGAAAGGCATATTTCAGTAGAAGTGAAAAGTATATTCCAAAGAGGGTGGGAGCTAGTACACAACCTTGCTTAACTCCACTCTTGATTTCAACTCTTCAGAAGTTGCACCATCAAACTTGATTATACCCTTCATGCCTGTGTGGAACGATTCCACAATGGACAGAAGAGTTGGTGGGCAGCCAATCTTCTTTAGTGCCTTGAACAGACCCTCACGACTGACCAAATCAAATGCCTTTGTGAGGTCGATGAAGGCAATAAACAGTGGTTGATTCTGTTCACGGCATTTTTCTTGCATTTGTCGCAATGAGAATATCATATCAATGGTAGACCTATTTCGTCGAATGCCACACTGTGATTCGGGATAGACTTGATCTCTCAGGACTTGAAGTCTGCGTAGAAGAATTCTGGCAAATACTTTACTAACGGTACACAGAGCGAGATACCCCTATAGTTGTTGCAGTCGCTCCGATTGCCCTTGTTCTTGTACAGTGTTATGATGCTTGAATCTTTGAAATCCTGTGGGACTTGTCCTTCTCGCCAGCATAGCTCTATTAGCTGGTGGATCTGTAGAGTGAGTGTGTCTTGCCACTCCTGATAATCTCTATTGGAATCCCATCCTTACCTGGAGCCTTGCCAGATGCAAGTTCATTTATAGCACACTTAACTTCTGTTATGGTGGGAAGTGTGTCCAGGTGGTCAAGAGTTGGTAGAGCCTCTATGGCGTTGAGGGCATCATCAGCTAGTTTGGTCTCACTTGAGTAAAGCTCCAAATAGTGCTCTACCCATCTGTCCATCTGCTGTTCTTATCAGTTATGACTTCTCCAGTCAACGTTTTCAATGGTGCACTTCTTTTGATCATTGGACCACAGGCTTTCTTTATTCCTTCATACATGCTTCTTATGTTTCCCTTGTCACTTGCGATTTGAATAGACTCACATAACTTGATCCAATAATCATTTGCACACTGCCTGGCAGCCTTTTGCACATCCTTCCAAGCTTGCCTTAGCTCACTCAGAGTGTTACGCGTTGGTCTTTCCTTGTTTCTTAAGGGAGTTATCTTTTTCTCGTCAATCAAGAGCTGTAGAGTCTGGCTGTTTGCCGCAAACCAGTCCCCTACGGCAGTTTTATAAAGAGTTTCCTTAAGTTGACCCCACTTTTCATTTACTGTAAAATTTTCTGGTGTATCAGTGAAAGCGTCTTCAATTTGCTGTTGAAACTGAAAGCACTTTTCAGGATCGTGAGTGTTAATAATATTAATTCTGGGGCTAGATTTATGTTTAGCTGTGTAGATTCTCTTTTGTCTCAGTCTAATCTTTGTAACAACCAAAGAATGATCCGTATCACAGTCAGCACTGTGGTAACTTCGAGTCAATGATATATGGTTCATATGTTGTCTCCGTGTGATGATGAAGTCCAGCTGGTGCCACCTTTTGGCTTTTGTAGAAGTCATTATGACCTGCACACTGACCCTGCTGCAGTCTGATGTGTTGTGACTTTGTGTGTGCAGGAACAATGCTAGCTCATCAACTAGACAGCGCTAGAATCTACATCAGTACATAATTGATAAACACACCGATAGATCTACGCACGAAAGGGGGCATTGCTGGAGCATGGAGTCGGTTTGTGAACACACCAAGGACGAGAACAATGACACCGAAGCATGTCAGCGTGTATTTACAAACTAATTTCTTTAACATGTTGTTCATTGTATACTTTGGCTATTCCAACACTTTATATTTCCCCTTTTGCACTTGTGCCGTTATCATCTCGTTGTCATTGACTTACTGTTCTCTTGTCTGCAGGGTGTTCAACTTGAGTTAGCCCAGGACTGCGTATACGATTATCTCTGTGTTGTCGGCGTCAAATTTTGTGGAAAGTGGGCTACTGGAGACGAATATTTCAGCGAATTCTTCCTTCATGAGCAACTCTACAGTTTACTTTCACACGGACTCTTCCGTGACACTGGACGGGTTTTCTGTGAGTACTTGAAATACGCGACAGTCTTATAGCAAGTATAGATGCGAACACTGCGATAACACGCCTGGCCTTGGTTTTCATAAAAAGATATGCGTGCCGGTCGTTCAGAAAATAATAACAAACTACTGAACGTACAGTTGGCAGGAAATTACAAACAACCAAAACGTTCTGGAGTTGACTGCGGCTTCATGTAGATGATATGCAGTTAACCTTAGCTGCGAATAACTAGCGAGATGCGTAAAGCAATGCCATAAAATCAGTGTTTATTGTTCAGTAAAGTGATTCTCAGCTTGTTGAGCGACCACCACCATTTTGGGAATGGGGAGATCGGTGGTAGAAGTAAGTGGAAATGAAATTAAACACTAAAAAGCAAAGAAACCACCGGAAAGTTTGTGCAACAGTAACAGGAATCACCGGAAAGATATGGCAACAGTAATAGTAACCACAATAAAGATGAGATAACATTAACAGGAACCACAAGAAATATGTGGTAACAGTAACAATAACCACAAGAAAGATGTGGTAATAGTAACAGGAACCACAAAAAAGATGTGGTAACAGTAGGAGGAACCACAAGACATATGTGGTAACAGTAACAGGAACCACAAGAAAGATGCGGTAACAGTAACAGGAACCAAAAGAAAGATGTGGTAACAGTAACAGGAACCACAAGAAAGATGTGGTAACAGTAGCAGGAACCACAGGAAAGATGTGGTAACAAAACAGGTAAAGGGCCTTTTTATATTCTTTAAGTCACTTTGGGTATATGGTGCTAGACGCATATCTGTATAGACCAGTCGGCACCCGGTGGGCGATGACCTCAGAATGACGTCAGGAGCTTTCACTTCCCAAGTCTTATCCAGGTATCCAGGTTATGTTGGGTCGACCTGACAGTCCGGGTCATTGATGTGGATTCGAATTCTTGACTACTGGACCTCCAGGCGAGAATCACGCCACTAGCCATACGAATGTTATCAGTCGTAGACGCATGTCCTCGTGTAACTGGGTATCCTCTGGTTATATTGAAACATTTAAACAACCAGACCATCTACTTTATTGCACCAGGTATTATACCAAATAGCTCCGTCTCTTTCCTCAGGACGATCAGCTGAAAGCGTTGCATAAAACACGAACCCCGTAGCTCCAGCGACGACCCCCAGGAGCGTCCGTGAAAACTGCACTCGTGAATAGAGCGACGCAGCCCGAAATCAAACCACAACCTTCGCAGCACGAGGTAGTCGACGTAACATCTCCCCCACGGTGACGCCCTTCTCGAGTTATATCACCATCCCTTTTTCTATTGGAAAAGAAGTCTTTCCTGTCGCAACATTTACTTTGATATTTGTGATCACTTTCACTTGACATTTCACACGTAATTTCCCTGTCAAGTATCTCAAATGAGTTTAAATAATTAATGAATGAATGAATTAATTAATTCATTCATTCATTCATTAAATCAGTAGCATGTCCTTTGCAGAACGTAGCTCCCATAACAACCTTCCGGAAAACTTCTCGATCATAAGTAAGATGACAAGCGTCCAACACACCCATGTGGAGATCATCCGCCACACCCTGCACCCATCTTCTCTTTGGCCTTCCTCTCCCTCTCTTCCCAGGCATAAACCCCTCCATTATTGTTCTCTACAAACTTTCATGACGTTTAAAGTGACCAAAATATTTCACTTTTCTTTGTTTTATCATCTTTATAACCAACCTTATTCAATATTCAGCTCTTGAAGTATGGATGCATTTGTTCTTTTCTTTATCCAAGATATTCTTAGAATCCATCTGTAACAGTTATATTCAAAGGCATGTAAGCTTGGTTAGTAAGTGTCTATGTCTCACATGTGTATGTTGCAATGGGGAAGATGAATACTTTTAACTCTTTCACTACCAAACAAAAACTGGGCTGTGACCAAACAGAAATTTATGGCAGAAAATTGGAACTAGGGGTGTGTTACAATAATGCTTTTAAAATGGTTAAGATGGTAGCAGATCTATTGTATTACATATCAAATTAAAGAGGATTGCACAAGGAACATGACAGTGTTAATAATTAATTGATAGGTTACAAATATTATGACAATAATGAGAGGTTTAATAATAACAACTGAAATTAAAGAGGTAAAAATTATTTAAAAAACTGCACTTATAAGGTGTTTTCTACACTCCTATACTGCTAATCATGTTTAATTTACTGAATAATCAAACAAACACCACTTGTCTTCAAGAATATAAACAGTATTGCTCATTAAAAGTAACCCAAAAAGAAGTTTTGGTTCATATTCTGAACCATGTCTTTTTAACAAAAAATGACAAAAAATAATGCTGAAATCTGGAAGGTGGGGTCTCTCACAGTAAAGTTATGAAAATGGTTAAAATTGTAGAAGAAATGTTGTATTATATATCAAAATAAAGGGATTGGACAAGGAATATGTTTGGTAGGAGAATTTCTGCTTTAGGTTGTAAATAAAATAAAAATAATAATATAATTTGTAAAATAATTGGACAAAAGTAGGTAAAAATAATGTAAACATTGCACTTAGAATGTGTTTTCTACACTCCTATACTGCTAATCATGTTTAATTTACTGAATAATCAAACAAACACCACTTGTCTTCAAGAATATAAACAGTATTGCTCATTAAAGTAACCCAAAAAGAAGTTTTGGTTCATATTCTGAACCATGTCTTTTTAACAAAAAATGACAAAAAATAATGGCTGAAATCTGGAAGGTGGGGTCTCTCACAGTAAAGTTATGAAAATGGTTAAAATTGTAGAAGAAATGTTGTATTATATATCAAAATAAAGGGGATTGCACAAGGAATATGTTGGTAGGAGAATTTCTGCTTTAGGTTGTAAATAAATAAAAATAATATATAATTTGTAAAATAATTGGACAAAAGTAGGTAAAAATAATGTAAACATTGTACTTACCGAGGGGGCGTTGTTATCCAATATCTCTTCACTGCTAATCCAATTGAATTTACTGAACAAACAACACTATTCTAAACTATAAACACCATTGCTTCCAATCAACCATCCGAAAAGAAGTTTTGCCGCAGATTCTGAATCATGTATTTTATTTTTTTACCCTCAACAAGAGGATCAATTTTTTTTCACGTGATGCTTCTGGTTCACATACGTGAAACTGGTGTGAAAAATAGATTCAAATCTGTTCCTGGGAAACATAGTGGCATACCAAGGAGTATATAAATGTGCACTTGTACACCATAGTCTTTGATAGATGGTCTTGGATCAAGTCCCATAGCAATAATGACAGACGTAAACTTCAGCCATTCATGCTTCGTGAGTGGGGTAGCGAAAGAGTTAATAATCTAATTATTGTAGTTCAATGTGTCCCACTCCATAATTTATTCAGTTGTTATGGTCTTTAAAGAGCAATATATATTCGTCTTTTAAGTTCGTTCATTGTATCTCCGTTGTTGGTAAACAATGACCTACATATTCGAAGTGTTCCAACACCTCTAATGTTTCCCCATTAACGTATATTTCAGTCCCCATAATAGTTTTATCTGTATGCATTATCTTTGTCTTTGCTATGTTAAGATATTAGTTGTGGTGTTTACTATTCCCTTGGGTTGAGGTTATTAGGTGTTCTATACCATTCTGTGTTGTGGATAGTAGTATTGTATCATCAGCACATTGAATCTATGGTATGCCATGACCACCGATATTTAGGGCATCATATAGCTCCTTGTTTATATCATCTCTTACATTTCTCATTATATCTTCGGCGTACAGGTTAAACAAATAGGGGGACAGCTCACATCCCTGACGGACTCCTTGCTTGATGTCAAACCAATCTGATGTTTCGCCATCTATTCTAACCGCTGCTTGTTGGTCTGTATAGAGCATTATTATGAGTTGTATTACATGTGGTGGAAAGCCCATAATTCTCATGATTTCCCAAAGTTTCTGATGTTGTACAGTCAAATGCCTTTGTATAATCCACAAAGCATGAAAATAGGTTTACATTAAATTATCTGCACTTCTAATTTATTAAACACATGTTGATTATGTGATCTCTTTTTTCACTTCTTTGTCTAAATCCATCATGACCACGTTAATCTCTTCTTCCATTTTCTTATGAAATCTTCCCATTATGATTTTTAGTAGAACTTTACTTGATTCCTTGATCAGGACAACAGTTATATATATATATATATATATATATATATATATATATATATATATATATATATATATATATATATATATATATATATATATATATATATTATATATATATATATATATATATATATATATGCATCATTGATCAGGACAACAGTTCTCAGGTCACGAACAATTCAGGTTACGTACAACAACTTCGAAAATTTTATGTCTTGGGTAACGAACAGTACCTCGGTTTGCGAACGAAGGCGACAGAGAGAGAGAGAGAGAGAGAGAGAGAGAGAGAGAGAGAGAGAGAGAGAGAGAGAGAGAGAGAGAGAGAGAGAGAGAGAGAGAGAGAGAGAGAGAGAGAGCAAAGTAGTTTAACGTTGGAGACAAACGATAGCGTAGTGTACATGCAGCAGTACAGATGAGCTTGTTGATCTTCAGAATGAACAGCTAAAGACATTAAAGAAGGAGCAGTCGTCCTATAATGAGGAGTCAGTGGCCGGTTTAGCTGTCAGGATTAAAGAAATTTGCAGCAAGTGGGCAGACGTCGAAGACTTCATTGTGAACCATCATCCAAACAAACATATTGCTAACAGGGCAGTAAATCTGATGAATGAAAACACGATGGCCCACTTCAGAAAGATTCTCCTCCAAAGGAAGGAAGCGACACATTTCCCTTAATAGTTTCTTGGTGCAAAAAGATTCCCAGTCGTCTGCCAAGAAACAGCAACAAGAACTCCTGAAACTAATGATTTAGAATAACGAAGAAAGTGACAAATTTCCCATGATCGTTTTCTTGGTAATAAAAATAGACTAAATCTCTTTTTTATTTTACATTTAATTCATTTGGTGTTGTTCTTTTTCTTTATCTAATAAGTGAAGTACACGTATTCTTTGCATTTTGTCAGGTAAACGACCGGATGTTAATAAAAAAAAAAGAACAATACTTTCATCTTGAAACGGATTGTCTTTATTTAATTGATTTCAATGTTTCTGGTTACGAACTGAGTTCTGGAGCGAATTAAGTTCGTAACCAGAAGTACCACTCTCTCTCTCTCTCTCTCTCTCTCTCTCTCTCTCTCTCTCTCTCTCTCTCTCTCTCTCTCTCTCTCATCTCCTCTCTCATCTCTCTCTCTCTCTGTTTGTGTGTGTGTGTGTGTGTGTGTGTGGTTTAGTAAAGTTAAATTCCTTTCACTGATCAATATGTTAGCTACATTGTATGTTAGCGAGCATCCATTGGTTCTTTTCTTCAGAGTATACTGGGGTGTTGGAGAATGAGCAGGAGGACACACTGGGTGGATCTGCACAACTGGGAGGGGTATTGTGCACGATAATGCAGATGTGGTAGGAGCCCTTTGGGACCGTGTCTATAGTGTGGGAGAACAGATACACTATCATTGCCTGAAGAGAATTGTGGGGCAGAGAGTGATCAGGGGTATGACATGGAGTGATCAGAGGATCCGACCGACACTCAGTTCTCCGAGGAAAGGCGCAACGGACACATAATCAGATTGCAGCTGGTACCATTGGTTCTGTGACTCTTCGCTGGTTGTTGAAGATGATGACGACGTGCCCATGCAAATGTCCCGTGTGATGTGATGTTGGTTCTTGACTCAACTCAACTAGTTTATTGTATATATCAATATTGCTATTGGAAGACATGTATCTAATAATTTATTTATATGTCTAGATCATTGTGACGTCACAACCAGTTCTTCCAATACAACAAGTTCAAGGTTCGGGGTGGGCCTCGGAAAACATCACTTATGTACCCGCTACCTATTACCCTGGCATGCTGTACACTGATGGATGCAGCCAAAACCCTGTGGTAGGTTATTCTTGTGTAAATAAACCCAATGGCTCGAATGGAAATGTAATATATGAGTAAACCAGGAGAACCGCATAGGTAACAACAATAACTACTGCGGAAACTACAGCTGAGGATAATACCATATTACCTATTGAAATATAGCAAATAAGGTTAAAATAGCACCCACGTTAAGATAGCACCCACGGTAAGATAGAAGCCACGGTGAGATAACACTCACGGTGAAATAGCATGCACTGAAATATAGCAAATACGGTTAAGATAGCACCCACGTTAAGATATCATCTACGTTAAGATAGCAGCCACGGTTAGATAGCACCCACAGTAAGATAGCAGCAACGGTGAAATAGCACGCACTGAAATATAGCAAATACGGGTAAGATAGCACCAACGATAAGATAGCACCCACGTTAAGATAGCAACCACGTTAAGATAGCACCGACGTTAAGATAGCACCCACGTTAAGATAGCACCAATGGTAAGATAGCACCCACGTTAAGATAGCACCCACTTTAAGATAGCACTCACGTTAAGATAGCACCGACGTTAACAGAGCACTAACGTTAAGATAGCACCCACGGTGAGCTAGCACCCACGGTAACATAGCACCCACTGGAAGATGGCACTCACGTTAAGATAGCACCCACGCTAAGGTAGCACCCATGGTAAGATATCACCGACATTAAGATAGTACCTTCTGTATAATACCCACGGTAAAATAGCACACACGGTAAGAGGGCACACACGGTAAGATAGCACCCACGGTGAGATAGCAAACATGGTAAGATAGCACTCTCGGCAAAGTAGCACCCACGTTAAGATAACACCCACTGAAATATAGCAAATACGGTTAAGATAGCACCCCTTTAAGATAGCACCTATGTTAAGATAGCAGCCACGGTAAGATAGCACCCACAGTAAGATAGCACCCGTAGCAAGATAGCACCCACGGTAAGATAGAACTCAAGGTAAGATAGCACCCACGTTAAGATAGCACCCACAGTGAGATGGCACCCACGGTAAGATAGCACTCACGGTGAGATAGCACCCACAGTAAGATAGCACCCACAGTAAGATAGCACCCACAGTAAGATAGCACCCACAGTATGATAGCACCCACGGTAAGATAGTGCCCATTTTAATATAGCACCCATGGTAAGATAGCACTCATGGTAAGATAGCACTCACGTTAAGATATCACCCTCTGTTAGATAGCAACCATGATAACATATCACCCATGGTAAGATAGCATACACGGTAAGATAGCACCCAAGATAAGATAGCACCCAAGGTAAGATAGCACCCATAGTAAGACAGCACCAACGTTAAGATAACACCCATGGTAAGATGACACCCACCGATCAGATAGCTCTCACGTTAATATAACACCCACGTAAGATAGCACCCACTATGTGATAGCTTTCATGGGAAGATAGCACCCACGGTAAGATAGCAACCACGGTAAGATAGCACACATGGTAAGATAGCACCCATGGTAAGATATCACCCATGGTAAGATCGCACCCAAGGTAAGATAGCACACACCGCTCAGAAAGAAAAAAACGGTGAGATATTTCTCACGGTAAGATAGCGCCTACGGTAATATAGCACCCACAGGGAGATAGCTCTCACGGTAAGATAGCACCCACAGGGAGATAGCTCTCACGGTAAGATAGCACCCACGGTAAGATAAACCTTGTAGTTCCCACTGTAAGATTTCATTTTTGTGTAAGATGACAACTAGTATTATTATCTGTGTTTTCTCTTACAGGAACAACTTACTTATTACTTCTGCAATTACGGGCAGATTAACAATGACATCGTTATCAACAGTGGCAGCGCTCCATTTCGTATCGCGAGTCGTAATTATGGTGGAGCTCAGTATGAAAACAATCTGGGCTGGCCATTGTTTATTCGATCTTGGACAGAGCCTCTTGTGCTATCCCTACGCATACTGTAAGTGACTTCTGTTTATTTATTCATGTTGAAAACATATAGCTGGTTAAGGGCGATGAGCTTACGAACGCAATTCGTTATCCCGCATACCGCGTTCGAAACACAGCTGCGGGCGATTTGGAAGCATACCGTCTTGATCTAGTTTTCATTCAATGTTTCAAGTGCCGGTCGTTCAGAACACAATGGTAAATTACTGAACGTAAACTTGCAAAGAAATCACGAACAGCCCGAATTGATGGGGTTGACTGCCACATCCTGTAAAATATATGCAGCAAACGTTTTTGATTATTAGTTTTGTCATCAGGGCATGCATATTAGTTTTCTTGTTGGACTTGTTTTGACAGGCTAGATGAGTATTGGGAAAACACAAAACATGACGGATGAAAAAAAAAAACACACAAACACACAGATATAGACGAACGTTACAACCCTAGTCTATATCGAGGGAACAACACAAACGAAACATTAAACTTGTATACCAAACTAACAACAGAAAGGAATATTTCCCTAGAAGATGCTCAATCCGGGAGACTGCGAACTAAGAACGGAAATTGGAAATAAAAACAGGAACCTGTACAAACTGTGAACAAGCGAGAGATAATGTGGTCCATCAAGTACGAGGGTAAGTTAATAAGTAAGTCACAAATCGCTGTTGAAAAATAACTAAATATGATAACAACTTGAAATCAGTTTATTTTTAAACATACATTGTCCCTTTATTTCTCAACCCAATTTCCACCAACATTGATGCACTTATTCCCATCGTTTTATCAGTCCTCCTAAACCGGCTGCATAGAATTGCATGCTCTGTTTTCTGAACCACGTTTTCACTTCACATTCCACTTCGGCGTCACTCGCGAAATGTGTCCCGCCATGGTGGGTTTTCAGTGGACTTAGCCCCTTGCGATTTCCCGTAAAGCCGTGCATAACTGAGTAGAAAAAGTTGCGAAGGCGGGTCAATAAGTAAGTCACACAGTCTATGGGATGGCAGGTAACTGAGAACAAAGCACGCAGTTCTATGCAGCCGGTTTGGGAGGACTTATAAAACGATGGGATAAGTGCATCAATGTTGGTAGAAATTATGTTGAGAAATAAAGGGTCAATGTATGTATAACAATAATTTGGTTACAAGTTATCATAGTTAGTTATTTTTCTACACCCATTTGTGACTTACTTAATAACTTACCCTCGTATGATGATGATCATTCATTCATTTCATCCAGTGTGGCTTGAGAGTTTTGACCCGTGAGTTCTAATGTGGCTGGGAAGGCCTATTTTATCTCGAAATTTTCTTAGACAATGTGGGCAATGAATGCTTGCCGTTCTAGGAGGAGGATCTCCTGCGGAGGTTTATCTGTCCACCCTTTGTTTTTAACCAGCTGTCGCAGTCCTGTTTGCTTCACAAGTAACTAAACCCTTGCATAATGAACGCCATGAACTTCGGTCTTTGGCAGCAGTCTCCCATGTGTCGTGATGAATTGCTAGGCCATTTTTGCACATCCGAAGTTGCTAGAAAAATGGCGCAGAAGTTCTGTTGTGAAAGGTGCCGAATAAGAAAATGTGGAACCGAACGTGTGCAAACAGTTAGATATGGGTATATAGAAGGGAGTCACAATTATACAGTGGAGTATTCGACAGTATTAATACCCTGTTCTCTTCAGAACGGAAATTTCGAGCTAGAGAGCCAGCCGTTCGGTAAACGGAAAGGACGGGACAATAAAAGAAAGATGTAAACGAAAAACTGATTCATGTATGTCAATATAAGAATGGGTATACACTTGCATAGCATGAAATAGGAAACATGCTCAAGCATAAAGACATATAAATAAATGTACGAACATATATGCAAATACATTCTCAAAGACATATATACATACGCATACATCTACACGTCGATATGTATACACATGTATTTATATACAACACACACATATACACATGTACTTACACACACAGACACACGCCCACACATACACGTAAACATTTTAGACTGTCATGCCAATTTGTTTACACAACCCTAGCTTTGCCATATTAATAGCAATGGCTTCTGCTAACTTAAACATTCGTCCATTTTTATGTGTTAAAATACAACACATGTATCGTATTGTCACTATCAATCACATGACCCATTTCCAACAGGTGTCACGCTAGTGATGATGGGGGAAGGTTCCGATGTGTACGTCTTATCTGTCCATGATGCAATGCGGCACGATAAAACTGGCTCTAAGCAACATGTAACAGTTGATTTTCTAACCACCAAGGACAATTATGTATTACAGAAGATGTTCTTCATTGCTTTTTCCCATGATATATTTTCTTTGCATTATCATTTTTCTCCACGAAGCATTTCACTTGAATTTACTGCTCACCCCCCCCCCCCCAATATTTAGTATTTCTCTTGAGTTGACTACACCTCCCCCTCCCCAGTTAAATATTTCACTTGAATTTTAATTAACTGCTTTCCGCCATTATGTAATTCACTTGAATTAACTAAACATCACATCATTTGTCAACCCAGGGACTTTCAAGTTCAATACTCGGAATCTTGTTCCTACGATTATCTGTGTGTGCATGGAACCAAGTTCTGTGGGGAGTGGCTCAATGGATATACTTTCCAATACATTCTTCCCGAGAATAGTTATTTCACCTTTATCTTCGAAACAGACGGCTCAGTGACTCAAAGAGGTTTTGAGGTAGGTACTCCAAACTTTATATAAGAACTTCCTACTTACCTGCCTACCTAACTACCTAGCTACCTACTTACCTATCTAACTATCTACCTACGTACCTACATAACTACCTTCCAACCCAACTACCTATCTACCTACCTATCTGGTTACCTACATATCTGCTTACCCACCTACCTAACTTCCTACCTACCTACCTACCTACCTACATACTTACCTACCTACCTACCTACGTGTCAGTCTGTCTGTCTGTCTGTCTGTCTGTCTGTCTGTCTGTCTGTCTGTCTATCTGTCTGTCTGTCGCTTTAACCATATGTCAGTCCGCCTGTCTATCCATCTATCTGTTTTTGCAGACCACTACTTCGCTTCTCCAAGCGCAGGAACCTGCGAGATGTGCACTGCCTTAATTATCGCTATATGTCCACGGAGAAACAGGGCACTGCTTAACTGTCGTTTCATATATACGGCTAAGGATGGCACTACTTTAACTGTCGCTTTATATATACGGCTAAGGATGGCACAACTTTAACTGTCGCTTTATATCCATGGAGAACCATGGCACTACTTTAACTGTCACTTTATATCCATGGAGAAGCATGGCAGTACATTAATTGTCGCTTCATATCCACGGAGAAATGTCAAACAATTTAATATGTTCCTGACCTACGGATATTCTTTATATCTTACCTTAACTGTATTCTTTTCTGCCTAACCTAAATATATTATGTTCATTCTAAGTATATTCTCTTCTATTCGATATAAATATATACTTTACTATATAACGTAAATATATACTTGTCTATACTTATATACTTATGTTTTATCTAAAATAATTAAGTTAAACTTCCATTAACCGTGACTCGTTTAACCGCCAGATTATGTTATCCATCATCGTCTTAAAAAGAGTCTTAAAATCTTTAAAGAATCGGTGGAATTAACTCTTGTCTGAAAGTTTTGACGAAACTGAAGGATCTGAGACTGCTAGTGTTGACGAAACTTTGCAACAATGTAGGAATTAAGTTGACAGTGAAAACATTACACCAGAAGAAGTAACAGATTAGCCGGAATGTGAGAAACTTGATGGAGGCTTTGAAAATTTAAACGATGATGAAAGTATTTCTAATGTTACAACCTGTGAAGAAATTGATGACGATGAGGGATCAGTTCTTAACCAAAGACCTACACTAGTCATTCAGAAGCAGAAACAATGTTATTCAAAGTGCATCGACTGGCTTGAAATGCAAGCAGAGGCAAATGCGAGACAGATCCTACTTCTGCGTAAGATACGGAACATCGCCGCGCAGAAAGCTCGAGCCTCAAAGAGTCAGAAGGACATGGCAGACTGCTTTAAAGTAACGTAGGTTTGTTAGTTAGTTAGTCTTTCCTCTTGAGCCTAAGGCGACGCATAGGGCAGAAGTCATGGCTCTCCATGTCTGGCGGTTCGCTGCTACCTGTTGTAGATCTTGGATGTTCACTTGGCCGTTGAATGTGCCTTCTCTGATGGTGGTTCTACGCAGGGTCTCTCTTGGTCTTCCCCGTTTTCTTTTGCCTACCGGTAACCATATGAGGGCTTGGTAGGGGAGTCTTGTCTTGTCCATTCTGAGTACATGACCGATGTAGTTCCAAGTTTTCTTATAAAATTTGATAGGTTTAAAGTATTACAATATACTTAAAAAGTCGCTTAAAAGTCGACAGGGTCGACTTCATTGCTCCGGGTTTTTATCCCATATGGGAAAGCGTCGCACAAAGCACGAACTCCGTAGCTTTTAGCGACGACCCATGGGAGTCTCCGAAACATTTAACTCGTAACCCGAAGGACACGGCCCGGAATCGAACCCACAACCTTCGGCTCACGAGTCAAACGTCAAACGGCTTGACCACTTCGCCACAGAGACTCCATATACTTCTGTACATTACTACTATTAATGAAGTTTATATTGATTGTGTTGTAAAATTAAAGGCAATATGTGCGTAATATTCATTTTTAAAGGATGTTATTTTCATTTTCGTATCAAACCCGCAGTGAAATCACGTTACTGTACACATGTTTCAAGATATTTCTGTTATCCGTTACAGCCCTGGTACCGACGATGACGGTTAATCGAAGTTTTACTGTAATTTCTTCTATATCTAACATAACTATATAATTTTATAAGTAACCAACTATAATCTTTACCGCCTGAGCGGTCCATATTCTATTCTGCATAACTTATCTATATCCTGTTCTATCTGTTGTACTGATATTGTTTTGTTCACCGTACCCATATTCTGTTCTATCTAACCTATCTATATCATGTTACACCTAACGTATTTATATCCTGTTCTATATAACCTATCTGTATCCTGTTCTATCTGTTCTACTGATATCGTTCTGCTTACAGTACCCATATCCTGTTCTAGCTAACCTACTCTTATCCTGTTCTACATAACCTACCCCTATCCTGTTCTGTCTAACATATCTATGTCCTTTAATATCTAACCTATCAATTTCCTCTTTTAACTAATCTGCCTGTGTCATGTTCTACCTAAACTACCACTATCCTGACCAATCTAACCTATCTATATCCTGTTCTACCTAACCTAAACATATTATGTTCTATCTAACATATCGATGTCATGTTCTACCTAACCTAACCCATATTCTGTTCTATCTAACCTAAATATATCCTGTTCTATACAACCTACCCATTAACTGTTTTATCTAACCCATCTTTATCCTGTTCTATCTAACCTTCCCACATACTGTTCTATCTAACCCATCTATGTCATGTTCTATCTAACCTACCTATACCGTGTTCTATCTAATCTACCCATATACTGCTTTATCAAGCCCATCTATATCCAATTCTATTTAACCTACCTATACCCTGTACCATCTAACCTACCTATATTGGTCTGCCTACCTTACCCATATTATGTTCCATCTTACCTACCTACATTGGTCTGCATACCTTACCAATTTTCTGTTCCATATAACCTATCTATATTCTGTTCTATCTAACCTATCTATATCCTGTTCTATTTAATATATCTATATCCTGTTCCATCTAACCTACCTATATTTATCTGCCCACCTTACCAATTTGCTGTTTCATCTAACCTATATATACCTTGTTCTATTTAACCTAGCTGTAACATGTTATATTTAACCTATCTATATACTGTTCTATCTAACCTACCTATATTGGTCTTCCTTGTTACCCTTTGAAAATAAAGTTCGTTCGTTCGTTCCTACCTTGCCCATTTTCTGTTCCACCTAATCTACCTATATTGGTCTTTCTGCCTTACCCATATTCTATTTATTTAAACCTATCTATATCCTATTCTATCTAAAATATCTATATCATGTTTTATTTAACCAATCTATATCATGTTCTATTTAACTTATCTATACCTTGTTCTATCTAACATACCGATAATTGTTGGATATTCTGTTCAATCAGGCTTACATATATTCTTTGCTCACAACCGTGCATAACTCCATACATCTACAGATTGAAATTTCACAAGAACTGGCAACAACAAATCGAACAGTCCGACAGCCTGCAGGTGATGTTGCTTCAAGTAACTCCACCTTCTCTTACACCTTGGAGACCTACCGTCCTGGGTATCCTTACAGCGACAGGTGTGTTGCAGCCAGCAGCCTAGAGGTACCCACAACATCAGACAGCGGGTTTCCAGAGTAGTTCCACTTTCTAACGATACTTTTTGTTATTCGGCTGCCAAGTGCAGGAATTGAATGGGATTATAGATAACGCAATTGCCGGCCTGAACGAAGCCAGGGAGCTGCTTTTGCCGAGGAAATAGACTGACACTGACAGTTTTTCTTCTAAGTACATTCGTACTTACCTCACCAGAAAAACAGACAGACAGTCGGACAGCTAGACAGACAGACATACATACAGACGCACATTTTGACAGACCGACCGACCGACCGACCGACCGACCGACCGACCGACCGACCGACCGACCGACCGACCGACCGACCGACCGACCGACCGACCGGCCGACCGACCGACCGACCGACCGACCGACCGACAGACAGACAGACAGACAGGTAAGTAGGTATGTAGATAGGTACACAGCCAGGAATACAGATAGTCACGTGTATATAAACACAGAAGACAGAAGACAGTTAGACATACAGACATACAGACAGACAGGTAGACATACAGAAAGACAGACAGACAGACAGACAAACAGACAGAAATTCAGACAGACAGACAGGTAGACAGACAGACAGGTAGACATACAGAAAGTCAGACAGACAGACAGACAGACAGACAGACAGACAGGTAGACATACAGAAAGTCAGACAGACAGACAGACAGACAGACAGACAGACAGACAGACAGACAGACAGACAGACAGACAGACAGACAGACAGACAGACAGGTAGACAGACAGACAGACAGACAGACAGGTAGGTAAGTAGGTAGGTAGGTAGGTACACAGCCAGGAATACAGATAGTCACGTGTATATAAACACATGCACACGCACCCGCACACTGTGATATATAATTTTGTGAAGATGACACGATTTACCATTCTTCAATAGTGGACAGAATATGATACAACGTAAATCTTTATTTAGTTACAGATTTAAAAACAAGTTGATATATTTGATTTCATTTAACACCATACCTACAATATGTGCATTTAGGAATATGCTCCATTGTATGTACTTTGAAGATTTACACTACATATTTACATATGTTTTGCTGGCGACATGAATTGTGTTGTCTGTTGAATGTACATTTGATGCGGAGTGATGTTGTTTACCAAAAGGTGAATTACAGATGTGTAAGAGATGTCGGGGTCGGACTCTGGTAGCGTACAAAGATATGTGTAAGCGGGATATTATTGTTGCAGGATTTGATAATGCACTTTTGGAGCAAGTCGCCGCTGTCCGTATTGCACTGAGGGCAACGATGAGAAATAAAATAAAGACAAAGGATAATATGATTGGAGAAAAGTCACACACTGAACAAGTCATACATCAGATAGTGCATGAGGGTGGAAATGACCATGATTCACATGCATCCATTGTGGATGAACATTTACCGCCAAAATTGGTCTGATCAATCACATTCGCTACCGCCTTAAATCATTGTAATTGTGCCCTTACTTGAAGCAGAATCTAACAAACTATCGTCTATCAAAACGGCAAGGTGCCAGAATTTGGCGTTTTAGTTAGCAATTCTCTATTACATGCACATAGCAAATAACATTAGGTCTGCTTTGTCAAATCAAATAGGAAATTTCAGCTCAGTGCATTAACTACGTGACACCGGCAAGTATATAAAAAATATGTCTTCTGGAATATACAACATCATTATGCCAAACGTGTCTGCAATGTCGTGCTGGCGAACACCTGTCTCTATTACCAGAAACCATACCTCCCATCGCTGTTCTCTCCAAGCCACTGATGTTTACTATGGCAATAGTATTTCCATTCCCGAGACGTGACACTGTTTAATGAGCCAGCTGACAGTGATATGAGAACGGTCGCTAAATATTCCTTCCAACAAATCGTCGTTCGCTACGTGACTGGCCAGCTATTTCTCCGTGTACTCGGACCTGTAAAATATGATGGGCCAAACGTTTCATGGACCCACAGCAGGTTTAAGATAAGAGTAATTGTAAGACACATTGTAAATATGTCCTTTTTACAGACATGTAATCATGTTCATTTTATGTACACTGTAAATGTTTACATTTTATATACATTGCAAATGTAATATATATATATATATATATATATATATATATATATATATATATATATATATATATATATATATATATATATATATATATTGAAAATGTGTCCATGTTATAAACGTGTAAATGTGTCTATTTTATATATCATCATCAAGGGTAAAATTGAATATTCTTAAATACGTGAATCCGTACAACTATCTCTGAACAGTTATAACTTCTGATGGGAGGTATCTTGAAGAGATTATTCATTCATTCATTCAGTAGCATGTTCTTTGCAGAACCTCGCTCCCATAACAACCTTCCGGAAAACCTCTCGATCATAAGCAAGATGTCCCACGTCTGATACACCCATCTGGAGATCATCCGCCACATCTTGCACCCATCTTCTCTTTGGCCTTCCTCTTCCTCTCTTCCCAGGCATATACCCCTCCATTATTGTTCTCTCCAAACTTTCGTGACGTTTCAAGTGACCAAAATATTTCAATTTTCTTTGTTTTATCGTCTTTAATAGCCAACCTTCTTCAATATTCAGCTCTTGAAGTATGGATGCATTTGTTCTTTTCTTTACCCAAGATATTCTTAGAACTCGTCTATAACATTTATATTCAAAGGCGTTTATGCGCTGTTCAGCTTGTTTAGTAAGTGTCCATGTCTCACAGGCGTATGTTGCAATGGGAAAGATGCATGCTCTTAAATATCTAATTTTTGTAGTTCTATCTGTCCCACTCCATAATTTATTCAGCTGTTTTAGTCTTTGAAGAGCAATTAATAGTCGCCGTTTAATTTCTTTCATTATGTCACCGTTGTTGGTAATGAACCAAGATATTCAAAATTGTCCACTACCACCAATTTTTCCCCATTAATGTATATTTCTTTCTCCATAGTAGTTTTATCTGTATGCATTATCTTCGTTTTCTTGAAGAGATCAGAACCCTAAAATCTAGATATAACAACCTAAGTCAGTGGTCGCAACCTTGTTTGGCCCATGCACCCCTTCATCATATTTTCAGAACGTCATCCCCCCACCCCTTTCATATTTCCTTCCTATAATTCCCCCCCCCCCACACACACACACAGTATACGTAAAACTGGAAGCTAAATTTAATAACACATACTATAACAAGTCTAGACGTCTTCATAAAACGTGATTTGCTGGTCTACTAACGTTATAAAATGAATTTAAGAAGGGTGAGAAGTACAGAACCATAAAATATGGAGGGAAAAACAATGTCAAGTAATCGGCTCTTGTATCAACGCGATCTTGAATTAATCTTAATTGCCCCCCCCCCCCCCCACACACACACACACACACACACATCCCACCCCGGAAATCCTATAATTACCCACTGGAAAAGGTAGGGGGGGGGGGGATTCCCCACAGGTTGAGAATAACTGACCTAAGTATTTCTCAATAAATGCCAGAAAATATAAACGTGATTTAACTGTCCATTCCTGTGCTCTGCTCGCGAGAGCACGATACGTATGCCAGAATATCCTATTATGCTATACAGAGGTATTCAAGTTTCAACCTCTATACCCTCTGCGGTTCTTTAAGTACATGAATGTGGCCGTCACATACAATGCATTCGGACGGAATCTACTCTAGATTCTACTCTCTACTTTTATCAAATATAAAAAGTCAATATTGAGTTATTCAAAGATCATGCAGTATATTATGTACATTAATAATGAGTCAGTTCGACAGCATAACAAACATGGTAAATAGCAAATTATCTCTAGATTAGGAAATCAACATCAGAATTGGTAACGCAGCAACAATGAACAGGTTAAGAAAAAGAGTCTGGGAGAACAGGAAGCTTACTGCCAAAACAAAAGTCCGTGTCTATCAAGCTTGTATCCTTAGTACTCTTCTTTACGGCAGTGAAGCCTGGACAACTTACTCACACCGAGAGAAACGTTTAAACATCTTTCATGTGCGGTATCTGTGAAGAATACTTAGTATTAAGTGGCAAGGCAAAATCACAAATACTGAAGTATTGGAAAGATCAGGTTGCGTGACGGTATATTCCATGCCCAGTCTTTGTAGACTTAGATGGATAGGACACGTTAGGAGGATGGATGATGGTAGAATACCAAATTACATATTTTTTGGTGAATTACAAAGATGTGTGTAAGCAGGACATGATTGCTACAGGCATTGATAATGCACATTGGGAGCAAGTCGCCGCTGAACGTGTTAAGTGGGGGGCAAATATCAGAAATGGAATAAAGACAAAGGAGAAAAATATTGCAGATTAGTCACACACTGAGCGTGTGAGACGTAAGATGGTGAAAATGACCATGTGTTCACATGTATCCACTGTGGTCGAACAATAACAGCGCGAATTGGCCTTTACAGGCACATTCGCCATCGCAATGGGTTGTAGTTTTTAAGCCTTCTTGAAGCACAATGTAACAAACTATCGTCTGTCAAGACGGAAGGTGCCAATGTATAACAAACATGACAATCTAATAATGAGTTATTCTGATAGCTTGTCAAAAGTTATGTGTCAATAAGTTACTTTTACAGCAGGAAAAAAGAAAAACTTTAAGACATACCATGTTTTATTTTATACAAAAACAGGGTGTTTGTAAAGTCTCACTACACTTTGTATGTAGAACAGTTGTTTGTTGAAGGGATTATTTTTCGTTTGAAAGACCGAAAACATGCTCTCCACAAACAGCTATTCTACATACAAAGTGTAGTGAGACTTTACAAACACGCTGTATAACAATTTGACCGTTTATGTATATTCGTGTCTGCATACGAGTTTGCACATGTTATTTGCTTCATACTATACCTGTTGCTTGCCTAATTATCATATACATTTACGCTTATTTTACATTTCGGACAAATGTATTAAATAGTATGCTTACCTGTACTTCTATATTGTTGTTATTTTATTTAAACTTTAAAAGATATACCTTCTCAACATACTACTTCTCTTACCCCATCCACTTCCCCATCTTCCTCTTAATTTTTCACAATTCTTGTTAATTGCCTTTTTCTCCTACTCCTTCTTCTCCATCTGCTACGCCATCTCCTACACCTCCTCCTCCTCCTCCCCCTCCTCCTGTAAATAGATTCTAAATTTTCCATGTTACATACATTGTAAATGTGTCAATGTTACCTACAACATTGTACATATGTCCACGTTACCTACAACATTGTAAGTGTGTAGCATAAGTACTTGGTGCGCTGAAGCTGGGGCAATGGTCAACCCAACAAAGGCAACAGTGACTTGGTTCTCGTTGAATAATCATATCGTCAACACTCCTACACCAACTGTAAATCTGTGTTCAGAGACGGTGGAAAGAACGCAGGCGATGAATTACTTCTATATTGAATTGTTGACCCGGTGATAACAAAGGCCAAGCGGGGTTTGGCTGTGTTGCGGTTGATGGCGGCAAGAAACTGTGAGCAGCGCCATCTATGTCTCCTATATGAAGGGCTGGTTATGTCTGTTTTTTATTATGCGATAGCAATCCTGACTCTCAGCCATAATCAGATAGAAAGGATGGAAAAGATACAAAACGAAACTATGCGCATTATTCTTGGATGTACAAGAGATACAGCATGCAGAGGCGATGCGCTGCCTTCTTGATTTTCCAACCATTGAAGACATTCAATGTTATGAAGACAGACTACAAATTTGCAGAGCACGTGCCTACCTCAGAGTTAACGCAAACACACAACATCCACTGCATAGTTAAATTAGGAAGGTGAAAGGCAGCAGGTTAAAAAGAGGAAGGTCGTGGATGGGTCAAGCCGAAGACATGCTTCAACAGGTGTGTTCACTTCAGGACTTAGAATCTGGCGAGGAGTGGGTGCAAGTGCCAGCATATTTCTGTACGTCCTTTTCAGTTTGCATCCAACTTGACAGAAAATGCAGAAATGAAAATCCGGCTGCGTACGTACAACCTTCTGGAAACCATCTGCCACATCATGAACCCATGTTCTCTTTGGCCTTCATCTTCTTCTCTTCCAGGGCATATACTCTTCCACTATTTTTCCCTCCAAACTGTCATGACGTTTCAAGTTACCAAAACATTTCAGTTTTCTTTGTTTTATCGTCTTTAGTAGCCACACTTCTTCAATATTCATGTCTTGTCGTATCAATGCATTTGTTCTTCTTGTATCCAAGATATTCTTAGAACCCGTTTATAACATGTATATTCACAGGCACTATGTCAGGTCTCACAGGCATATCTTGTAATGGGAGAGATGCATAATCTTAAATTTATCTTCCCACGCCACAATTATTCAGTTGTTTTAGTTTTTGAAGAGCGATTGACATTCGTCTTTTAATTTCTGTCATTGTATCACCATTGTTGATAATTAATTCCCCAAGATATTCGAAATGTTCCACCACCTCCATCTTTTCCACATTAACATATATTTCTTTCCTCGTGTTAGTTTTATATGTATGCATTATCTTTGATTTTGCTGTGTTAAGGTATACATTGTGATTTTCACTAACCTTTGGGTTGAGGTTATTAGTTTGTCTATACCATTCTGTGATGAGGATAATAATATTGTATCACCAGTTTATCGAATCTCTGGTATTTCATGACCACCAATATTTAGGACATAACATTGCTCCCTGTTTATAGCATCTCTAACATTTCACATTATATTTTCGGCGTACAGTTTAAACAAAATAGGGGGACATCACACAGCCCTAACGGACATTATGCTTGATGTCAAACCAGTCTAATGTCTTGCCATCTATTCTAACCGCTGTTTGTTGGTCTATATAGAGCATTTATATGAGTTGTACGACATGTGATGGAAAGCTCAGTTTTCTCATGATTTCCTAATGTTTGTGATGTTGTACAAAGTCAAATGCCTTTTAATAATCTACAAAATATAGAATGGGTTTATGTTAAATTCTCCAAACTTCTCAATGATTAAACGCATGTTTAGAATGTGATCACTTGTTCCTACTCCTTGTATAAATCCAGCTTGAACCATGTTAATCTGTTATTCCATTTTCTTACGAAGTCTTCCCTTTATGATTATTAGTAATATTTTACTGACATGACTGATCAGGGCAACAGTTCTATTGTTAGCGCATAATTTTAGGTTGCCCTTTTTTGAGATTGGAATGAACACAGCTCAATTCTAATCAATTAGACATGCACCATATTTCCAATTAACTTTTTACATAATGCATGACGTATTTGTATGCTTTATTCTCTTGTATGTATGTATGTATGTATGTATGTATGTATGTATGTATGTATGTATGTATGTATGTATGTATGTATGTATGTATGTATGTATGTATGTATGTATGTATGTATGTATGTATGTATGCATGCATGCATGCATGCCTGCCTGCCTGCCTGCCTGCCTGCCTGCCTGCCTGCCTGCCTGCCTGCCTGCCTGTCTGTCTGTCTGTCTGTCTGTCTGTCTGTCTGTCTGTCTGTCTGTCTGTCTATGTGTGTGTGTGTGTGTTTGTGTGTGTGTGTGTGTGTTTGTGTGTGTGTGTGTGTGTATGTATGTATGTATGTGCCAATTAGGTAGTTATACTATTATCTATCTTTAACTTTTCCTCCTTGGCAAAGCTCCTTCACTTGTCTAAGGTTATTCTTCTCAACATAATGAATTCAAACTCTGTAACTCAACTGTTAAACTTGATCGACAACACTGACAGAGTGTTCCAATTGTTAGCCAAGGATTTAATTTCGGACAGCATCACGTTAATCAGATAACCTGCAGGTATATCTTACCATCACACAGTCCGTCATCCCTGCTCACACTGCCACATTAATCATAGCTATAATTAAACAGACGTGTCGCTCGTCAACTCACAAGTCTATAATGTTGATATTTTTATCAATATTCCTAACTACAATAAAACCTTTAGATGTGATTACTCACGTCTATCTTGGTGTATTCGTTCTTGTATGACCTTTCGCTGATTCTCCAACGGAAATGTCGACCCATTATTATATTATCTTATTCTTTCCTCTACTTCTGTCTGTATTCTGTGCCGGATTGCGTTTACTCTTCTGAGGGTAGTGGGGTAGGGGTATACCCTATCAAAGGAGAAGTAAGGTGCCTCCTTCCCTCCGCTAGCCTACGGGAAACCCTTGGGCAAGGTGGAGTACCCGTTTAGCCCCCCCCCCCCCCAACAGGGTAACGTGAAGTCATGTGAGTAGGTGGTGGATTGGACTTGGGAGCAGTCGACAGATAGTTGTTGGTTAGGGTTTCAAGTCAGTGACGGTGGTCAGAGGATCTCTCAGTAGAGACAATGGCTACGGTCATCCGATCAGTATGGTCACTGCCAGGAAGGAAGAATGGTAGACTTCCCTCCTTATTGATTCCCGGGCAGAGGAGGCTCGTCAGCCTTGGTTGGTATCTCTTCTAAGAGAGGGAACTCTAAATCTCAAACCTCCGCTGCCTTGCGGGTATACCCATATGGGAAAGGCTTCGGGAGTAAACCCTGAGGACAAATCCGGAGATGGAGTCCCTAAGGCAGTTCCATGTTGTAAACAACATAGTTCTGGCAACTCCTGCGACGGCACCGATGCCAAGTTGCATTGGCTACTGCCTTTCCCTTGGTCAACATCGGCGACGTGGAGAGGGGGAACTGCTACTGGGCAACAGCTGGTTCTCCGATTTCCATTGCCCAGGCTTGTGCCCTGAAGAGGTCACTTCAGCACCGCGTAAAGCGGTGACACAACACGGGAAGCAGCATTTGCCGGTTATAAGTCTTAATGCTCGATTGGCGTAGAGCAAGGCGCCAGGGGCTACTTCCGACGGTGGGAGAGATCATCGTATCTCACTAGACAGCTACCGCCCGCCTAAGCTGGGCAGCCCCCAGTCAATAAGGTGTTGTCTCGCCACGGTTCATCTGCTCCTGAGGGTGTGTGGAGCTTAGGGGAAAATCCTGACACATGGACCGCAATCTATACACCTAGCAACAAGAAAAAAACAAAACAACCGCCCTAAGGCTGGGAACATGGAACGTAAGAACCATGACCCCTGGCATCTCAGACGATCTAAACGAGATTGTGGATGCCCGCAAAACTGCAGTGATAAACAACGAACTACTAAGACTGGGGATAGACATTGTCGCCCTGCAAGAGACCAGACTCCAAGAATCTGGAAGCATCAAGGAGAGGGACTTCACTTTTTACTGGCATGGCAAGCCGTGCGGAGAGACCAGGGAGCATGGAGTTGGCTTCGCTATCAGAAACAAGCTGCTTAATTCCATCATACCACCAAGTGATGGCACTGAAAGAATACTGAAGCTCCAACTCCAGACAGAGGCAGGCCCAGTTAGTATTATAAGCGTTTACGCCCCAACACTAACTGCAGCATCAGAATCTAAAGACAAGTTCTATGACGACCTTAGCAAAGAAGTCAGTGAAACACCAGAGAAACAACATCTTTTTATCCTGGGGGATTTCAATGCCAGGGTTGGCTCCGACCACGAATCTTGGCCTTCATGTCTAGGACAGTTTGGCGTTGGGAAGATCAATGACAATGGACAACGTCTCTTGGAATTCTGCAGCCACCATAATCTGTGCGTGACCAACACCTTCTTTGACACGAAACCTCAACACAAGGTGTCATGGAGGCACCCCAGATCAAAGAACTGGCACCAACTCGACCTGGTGCTCACTAAACGCAGCAACCTCCGCAATGTACGGCTGACTCGCAGCTATCATAGTGCTGACTGCGACACCGACCATTCACTCGTCTCCAGCAAGGTGAAGATAAAGCCCAAGAGAATCTACAGAAGCCGAACAGAAGGAAGACCACGCATTGACACCAGCGGCACCCAAAATAAAGAGAAGGTCAACAAATTCATGCAGGCTCTAGCGGATACTCTGCCCGGCCCCACAGACGGAGATTCCACCGAGAGATGGAGTCATTTTCGCGACACCATCTACAATACAGCACTATCAACATTTGGCAAGAAGCAAACTAAGTCAACCGACTGGTTTGAAGCACACTCTGAAGAGATGCTCCCAGTCCTGGAGATAAAGAGACATGCATTCTCAATGTATAAAACATCACCTTCAGAGAAAACACTGCAGGCATTGCGAACGGCCAGAAATAGAGTACAACAGATGGCAAGAAGATGTGCGAACAGGTACTGGCTACAGCTCTCTGCTCAAATTCAAACTTGTGCAGACACTGGAAATATAAGAGGAATGTACGAGGGCATCAAGCAAGCTGTCGGTCCATCAAAAAATAAGATGGCCCCTTTACGATCAACTGAGGGGGTAATCATAAAAGATCGAGCGAAACAAATGGATCGCTGGGTAGAACACTACTCAGAGCTATACTCAGTGGATAACACTGTCAGCGAAGAAGCTCTGGAAGCCATCGATCAACAGTCCGCCATGCATGCCTTGGATAACGAACCTTGCCTCACAGAAATCAGCGAAGCACTAGACTCTCTCAAATCCGGCAAGGCACCTGGAAAAGATAGTATTCCACCTGAAATTTTAAAATGTAGCAAAGAAACAATCATCCCAGAACTGTATGCAATATTACAGCTCTGCTGGAGAGAAAAATCAATACCACAAGATATGAAAGACGCAAACATCGTTACCCTTTATAAAAACAAAGGCGACAGAAGCGACTGCAACAACTATCGCGGCATTTCCCTTCTCAGCATTACAGGCAAGATTTTTGCCAGAGTAATCCTTAAAAGATTACACATTCTTGCTGAAAGAATCTACCCCGAATCGCAGTGCGGATTTAGACCCAACAGGTCCACCATCGATATGATTTTCTCACTCCGGCAGCTCCAAGAGAAGTGCAGAGAACAGAGGAAGCCATTATATATTGCCTTCATCGACCTCACAAAGGCATTTGACCTCGTGAGCAGAAGCGGCCTTTTTAAGGTCCTTGAAAAGGTTGGATGTCCACCCACCCTTCTTAGTCTCGTGAAATCATTCCACGAAAACATGCAGGGGACCATTTTATTTGACGGCTCAACATCCCAGTCATTCAGCATCAGCAGCGGAGTAAAGCAGGGCTGCGTGCTTGCTCCTACACTCTTTGGTATCTTCTTCGCTGTTCTCTTAAGGCAAGGCATTTGGGACTGCCACTGAAGGCATATACCTCCACACAAGATCTGATGGCAAACTTTTTAACCCATCAAGACTCAAGGCAAAGACCAAAATAAGATCAAGATGCGTAAGAGAACTACTTTTTGCAGATGATGCAGCACTGACTACTCATACAGCAGAAGATCTCCAAAGGCTCATAGATCGTTTTGCAGCCGCCTGCAAAGACTTTGGGCTCACCATTAGCCTAAATAAAACACAGGTGATGGAACAAGATGCTGATGCGCCTCCGTCAATCAAAATCTCTAATTACGAATTGAAGGTCGTCCACGATTTTGTGTATTTGGGATCGACAATATCAGATAATCTTTCATTAGAGACAGAAATCGACAGACGCATTGGAAAGGCAGCCACAACATTTTCCAGGCTAGCTAAAAGAGTTTGGGAGAATAATAGACTAACAGAGCGTACAAAAGCTCAAGTATATAAAGCTTGTGTTGTTAGCACACTACTCTACGGGTCTGAATCCTGGACCCTGTACTCAAGACAGGAAAGGAAGTTGAATTCCTTCCACATGAGATGTCTGAGACGTATCCTGGGCATAACATGGAAAGACCACATAACAAACAAACAGGTGCTTGAAAGAGCAGATATTACCACAGTGCACACCCTCCTCAAGCAGAGACGCCTCCGGTGGTTGGGCCACGTATCTCGAATGGAGGACGAACGTATTCCCAAAGATCTCCTTTACGGAGAACTAGCCACAGGAAAGAGGCCAACCGGAAGACCCCAAATGCGATATAGGGATGTGTGTAAACAAGATATGAAAACCATTGGAATAGATCCAGACACGTGGGAGAGAGTTGCAACAGACAGATGCTCCTGGAGAAGAGATGTACGAAACGGACTGGTGCTCTTTGAGCGCAATCAGATCCAAAAAACTGAGGAGAGACGGCACAGGCTCAAAGAGCAGTCACTTACTGCGGGACTTGCCTCGTCTTACAGATGCGGAAACTGTGACAGGGATTGTCATTCTCGAATTGGACTATACAGTCACCAGCGGTGCTGCCAGGCACCTCCCAAGCGGCACAACTCTATATTCCTTCAGGACTGAAAGAGGCCTACTACTACTACTACTATCTTTAACTTTTCCTCCTTGGCAAAGCTCCTTCACTTGTCTTAGGTTATTCTTCTCAACATAATGAATTCAAACTCTGTAACTCAACTGTTAAACTTGATCGACAACACTGACAGAGTGTTCCAATTGTTAGCCAAGGATTTAATTTCGGACTGCATCAGGTGAATCAGATAACCTGCAGGTAAATCATACCATCACACAGTCCATCATCCCTGCTCACACTGCCACATTAACCATAGCTATAATTGAACAGACGTGTCGCTCGTCAACTCACAAGTCTATAATGTTGATATTTTTATCAATATTCCTAACTACAATAAAACCTTTAGGTTTGATTACTCACGTCTATCTTGGTGTATTCGTTCTTGTATGACCTTTCGCTGATTCTCCAACGGAAATGTCAGCCCATTGTTATATTATCTTATTCTTTCGTCTACTTCTGTCTGTATTCTGTGCCGGATTGCGTTTACTCTTCTGAGGGTAGTGGGGTAGGGGTATACCCTATCAAAGGAGAAGTAAGGTGCCTCCTTCCCTCCGCTAGCCTACGGGACACCCTTGGGCAAGGTGGAGTACCCGTTTAGCCCCCCCCCCCCCCAACAGGGTAACGTGAAGCCATTGAGCAGGTGGTGCATTGGACTTGGGAGCAGTCGACAGATAGTTGTTGGTTATGGTTTCAAGTCAGTGACGGTGGGCAGAGGATCTCTCAGTAGAGACAATGGCTACGGTCATCCGATCAGTATGGTCACTGCCAGGAAGGAAGAATGGTAGAGTTCCCTCCTTATTGATTCCCGGGCAGAGGAGGCTCGTCAGCCTTGGTTGGTATCTCTTCTAAGAGAGGGAACTCTAAATCTCAAACCTCCGCTGCCTTGCGGGTATACCCATATGGGAAAGGCTTCGGGAGTAAACCCTGAGGACAAATCCGGAGATGGAGTCCCTAAGGCAGTTCCATGTTGTAAACAACATAGTTCTGGCAACTCCTGCGACGGCACCGATGCCAAGTTGCATTGGCTACTGCCTTTCCCTTGGTCAACATCGGCGACGTGGAGAGGGGGAACCTGCTACTGGGCAACAGCTGGTTCTCCGATTTCCATTGCCCAGGCTTGTGCCCTGAAGAGGTCACTTCAGCACCGCGTAAAGCGGTGACACAACACGGGAAGCAGCATTTGCCGGTTATAAGTCTTAATGCTCGATTGGCGTAGAGCAAGGCGCCAGGGGCTACTTCCGACGGTGGGAGAGATCATCGTATCTCACTAGACAGCTACCGCCCGCCTAAGCTGGGCAGCCCCCAGTCAATAAGGTGTTGTCTCGCCACGGTTCATCTGCTCCTGAGGGTGTGTGGAGCTTAGGGGAAAATCCTGACACATGGACCGCAATCTATACACCTAGCAACAAGAAAAAAACAAAACAACCGGCCCTAAGGCTGGGAACATGGAACGTAAGAACCATGACCCCTGGCATCTCAGACGATCTAAACTGAGATTGTGGATGCCCGCAAAACTGCAGTGATAAACAACGAACTACTAAGACTGGGGATAGACATTGTCGCCCTGCAAGAGACCAGACTCCAAGAATCTGGAAGCATCAAGGAGAGGGACTTCACTTTCTACTGGCATGGCAAGCCGTGCGGAGAGACCAGGGAGCATGGAGTTGGCTTCGCTATCAGAAACAAGCTGCTTAATTCCATCATACCACCAAGTGATGGCACTGAAAGAATACTGAAGCTCCAACTCCAGACAGAGGCAGGCCCAGTTAGTATTATAAGCGTTTACGCCCCAACACTAACTGCAGCATCAGAATCTAAAGACAAGTTCTATGACGACCTTAGCAAAGAAGTCAGTGAAACACCAGAGAAACAACATCTTTTTATCCTGGGGGATTTCAATGCCAGGGTTGGCTCCGACCACAAATCTTGGCCTTCATGTCTAGGACAGTTTGGCGTTGGGAAGATCAATGACAATGGACAACGTCTCTTGGAATTCTGCAGCCACCATAATCTGTGCGTGACCAACACCTTCTTTGACACGAAACCTCAACACAAGGTGTCATGGAGGCACCCCAGATCAAAGAACTGGCACCAACTCGACCTGGTGCTCACTAAACGCAGCAACCTCCGCAATGTACGGCTGACTCGCAGCTATCATAGTGCTGACTGCGACACCGACCATTCACTCGTCTCCAGCAAGGTGAAGATAAAGCCCAAGAGAATCTACAGAAGCCGAACAGAAGGAAGACCACGCATTGACACCAGTGGCACCCAAAATAAAGAGAAGGTCAACAAATTCATGCAGGCTCTAGCGGATACTCTGCCTGGCCCCACAGACGGAGATTCCACCGAGAGATGGAGTCATTTTCGCGACACCATCTACAATACAGCACTATCAACATTTGGCAAGAAGCAAACTAAGTCAACCGACTGGTTTGAAGCACACTCTGAAGAGATGCTCCCAGTCCTGGAGATAAAGAGACATGCATTCTCAATGTATAAAACATCACCTTCAGAGAAAACACTGCAGGCATTGCGAACGGCCAGAAATAGAGTACAACAGATGGCAAGAAGATGTGCGAACAGGTACTGGCTACAGCTCTCTGCTCAAATTCAAACTTGTGCAGACACTGGAAATATAAGAGGAATGTACGAGGGCATCAAGCAAGCTGTCGGTCCATCAAAAAATAAGATGGCCCCTTTACGATCAACTGAGGGGGTAATCATAAAAGATCGAGCGAAACAAATGGATCGCTGGGTAGAACACTACTCAGAGCTATACTCAGTGGATAACACTGTCAGCGAAGAAGCTCTGGAAGCCATCGATCAACAGTCCGCCATGCATGCCCTGGATAACGAACCTTGCCTCACAGAAATCAGCGAAGCACTAGACTCTCTCAAATCCGGCAAGGCACCTGGAAAAGATAGTATTCCACCTGAAATTTTAAAATGTAGCAAAGAAACAATCATCCCAGAACTGTATGCAATATTTCAGCTCTGCTGGAGAGAAAAATCAATACCACAAGATATGAAAGACGCAAACATCGTTACCCTTTATAAAAACAAAGGCGACAGAAGCGACTGCAACAACTATCGCGGCATTTCCCTACTCAGCATTACAGGCAAGATTTTTGCCAGAGTAATCCTTAAAAGATTACACATTCTTGCTGAAAGAATCTACCCCGAATCGCAGTGCGGATTTAGACCCAACAGGTCCACCATCGATATGATTTTCTCACTCCGGCAGCTCCAAGAGAAGTGCAGAGAACAGAGGAAGCCATTATATATTGCCTTCATCGACCTCACAAAGGCATTTGACCTCGTGAGCAGAAGCGGCCTTTTTAAGGTCCTTGAAAAGGTTGGATGTCCACCCACCCTTCTTAGTCTCGTGAAATCATTCCACGAAAACATGCAGGGGACCATTTTATTTGACGGCTCAACATCCCAGTCATTCAGCATCAGCAGCGGAGTAAAGCAGGGCTGCGTGCTTGCTCCTACACTCTTTGGTATCTTCTTCGCTGTTCTCTTAAGGCAGGCATTTGGGACTGCCACTGAAGGCATATACCTCCACACAAGATCTGATGGCAAACTTTTTAACCCATCAAGACTCAAGGCAAAGACCAAAATAAGATCAAGATGCGTAAGAGAACTACTTTTTGCAGATGATGCAGCACTGACTACTCATACAGCAGAAGATCTCCAAAGGCTCATAGATCGTTTTGCAGCCGCCTGCAAAGACTTTGGGCTCACCATTAGCCTAAATAAAACACAGGTGATGGAACAAGATGCTGGTGCGCCTCCGTCAATCAAAATTCTAATTACGAATTGAAGGTCGTCCACGATTTTGTGTATTTGGGGATCGACAATATCAGATAATCTTTCATTAGAGACAGAAATCGACAGACGCATTGGAAAGGCAGCCACAACATTTTCCAGGCTAGCTAAAAGAGTTTGGGAGAATAATAGACTAACAGAGCGTACAAAAGCTCAAGTATATAAAGCTTGTGTTGTTAGCACACTACTCTATGGGTCTGAATCCTGGACCCTGTACTCAAGACAGGAAAGGAAGTTGAATTCCTTCCACATGAGATGTCTGAGACGTATCCTGGGCATAACATGGAAAGACCACATAACAAACAAACAGGTGCTTGAACGAGCAGATATTACCACAGTGCACACCCTCCTCAAGCAGAGACGCCTCCGGTGGCTGGGCCACGTATCTCGAATGGAGGATGAACGTATTCCCAAAGATCTCCTTTACGGAGAACTAGCCACAGGAAAGAGGCCAACCGGAAGACCCCAAATGCGATATAGGGATGTGTGTAAACAAGATATGAAAACCATTGGAATAGATCCAGACACGTGGGAGAGAGTTGCAACAGACAGATGCTCCTGGAGAAGAGATGTACGAAACGGACTGGTGCTCTTTGAGCGCAATCATGATCCAACAAACTGAGGATAGGACGGCACAGGCTCAAAGAGCAGTCACTTACTGCGGGACTTGCCTCGTCTTACAGATGCGGAAACTGTGACAGGGATTGTCACTCTCGCATTGGACTATACAGTCACCAGCGGTGCTGCCAGGCACCTCCCAAGCGGCACAACTCTATAGTCCTTCAGGACTGAAAGAGGCCTACTACTATGTATGTATGTATGTATGTATGTATGTATGTATGTATGTATGTATGTATGTATGTATGTATGTATGTATGTATGTATGTATGTATGTATGTATGTATGTATGTATGTATGTATGTATGTATGTATGTATGTATGTATGTATGTATGTATGTATGTATGTATGTATGTATGCATGCATGCATGCATGTATGCATGCATGTATGTATGTATGTATGTATGTATGTATGTATGTATGTATGTATGTATGTATGTATGTATGTATGTATGTATGTATGTATGTATGTATGTATGTATGTATGTATGTATGTATGTATGTATGTATGTATGTATGTATGTATGTATGTATGTATGTATGTATGTATGTATGTATGTATGTATGTATGTATGTATGTATGTATGTATGTATGTATGTATGTATGTATGTATGTATGTATGTATGTATGTATGTATGTATGTATGTATGTATGTATGTATGTATGTATGTATGTATGTATGTATGTATGTATGTATGTATGTATGTATGTATGTATGTATGTATGTATGTATGTATGTATGTATGTATGTATGTATGTATGTATGTATGTATGTATGTATGTATGTATGTATGTATGTATGTATGTATGTATGTATGTATGTATGTATGTATGTATGTATGTATGTATGTATGTATGTATGTTTGTTTGTTTATGTATGTATGTATGTATGTATGTATGTATGTATGTATGTATGTATGTATGTATGTATGTATGTATGTATGTATGTATGTATGTATGTATGTATGTATGTATGTATGTATGTATGTATGTATGTATGTATGTATGTATGTATGTATGTATGTATGTATGTATGTATGTATGTATGTATGTATGTATGTATGTATGTATGTATGTATGTATGTATGTATGTATGTATGTATGTATGTATGTATGTATGTATGTATGTATGTATGTATGTATGTATGTATGTATGTATGTATGTATGTATGTATGTATGTATGTATGTATGTATGTATGTATGTATGTATGTATGTATGTATGTATGTATGTATGTATGTATGTATGTATGTATGTATGTATGTATGTATGTATGTATGTATGTATGTATGTATGTATGTATGTATGTATGTATGGCCAACAGCCAGACTCTGCAGCCCTTGATTGATAAGAAGAAGAAAGCTCTCTTAAGAAACAAGGAAAGACCAACGCGTAACACTCTGAGTGAGCTTAGGCAAGCTTGGAAGGATGTGCAAAAGGCTGCCAGGCAGTGTGCAAATGATTATTGGATCAAGTTATGTGAGTCCATTCAAATCGCAAGTGATAAGGGAGACATAAGAAGCATGTATGAAGGAATAAAGAAAGCCTGTGGTCCAGTGATCAAAAGAAGTGCACCATTGAAAACCTTGACTGGAGAAATCATCACTGATAAGAATCAGCAGATGGACAGATGGGTAGAGCACTATTTGGAGATTTACTCAAGTGAGACCAAACTAGCGGATGATGCCCTCAACGCCATAGAGGCTCTATCAACTCTTGACCACCTGGACACACTTCCCACCATAACAGAAGTTAAGTGTGCTATAAATGAACTTGCATCTGGCAAGGCTCCAGGTAAGGATGGGATTCCAATAGAGGTTATCAGGAGTGGGCAAGACACACTCACTATACAGATCCACCAGCTAATAGAGCTATGCTGGCGTGAAGGACAAGTCCCACAGGATTTCAAAGATTCAAGCATCATAACACTGTACAAGAACAAGGGCGATCGGAGCGACTGCAACAACTATAGATGTATCTCACTTCTGTGTATTGTTGGAAAAGTATTTGCCAGAATTGTTCTGCGCAGACTTCAAGTCCTAGGAGATCAAGTCTACCCCGAATAACAGTGTGGCTTTCGACAGAACCGGTCTACCACTGATATGATATTCTCATTGCGACAAATGCAAGAAAAATGCCGTGAACAGAATCAACCACTGTTTATTGCCTTTATCGACCTCACAAAGGCATTTGATTTGGTCAGTCGTGAGGGTCTGTTAGTTAGTTAGTTAGTTAGTCGACAGATCATCCTCGTTGCACATCGGACCATTCAGTCCATAAGTGCTCGGATCCCCTCCTCAGCGAATCCCGCAGCGTGTAGCGGCTAACGACGCCAGTTCTGTGTTGGTTTATCAATCTTCTTTGGCTTCCTGCGTAGTGTTCTTGTTTGGCCACCCCTCTTTTAATTTGCTGCTCTCGCAGTCTGGCCATTGTTGTAGATTCACAGTCATCACTTGGTTCTTGCAAAAGTCTCACTTCTCGTAGAGCATTCAGAATGTCAGCCTGGTCCATGGCGCGTCCGCCCTCAACAGTAGCCTCACCTGCGAGCTTGTCAGCCCGCTCATTTCCTTGTACTCCCGCATGCCCTGGCACGAAGATGAAACTAATCTTTGCCAGCTGAGACCGCTTCAGAGGCAGCAACCATTCTCTTCGGATCGACCCCTCCTCTATCCTCTTGATCATGTTCATTGAGTCGCTAAGGAAACAAGCCCTAGTGAATGTCTGTGTCTCGAGCCATGTTATTGCTTTACTTACTGCCATGACTTCCATGGTCAGGCTACTTGTGGTTTCAGTGAAAGCACCAGAGTCCTCCTTCACAATTCTCCCTCCGGCCCGAGCTGTAAAGGCCCATGAGCTTCTCACATGTCGGACGACCGACCCATCTGTGTAGATGACCGCGTCACTGTCTAGCGAATTCTCGAAAATCAACGCTTGTACTTCAGCCTCAACAGCAGCCGGATTTTCTTGTCTGCATTTTCTATCTAGTTGGATGCAAACTGAAAAGGATGTGCAGAAGTCTGTTGGCACTTGCACCCACTCCTCGCCAGGTTCTAAGTCCTCAAGTGAACACACCTGTTGAAGAATGTCCTCGGCTTGACCCATCCACGACCGTCCTCTTTTTAACCTGCTGCCCTTCACCTTCCTAATTTCACTATGCAGTGGATGCTGTGTGTTTGCGTTAATTCTGAGGTAGGCACGTGCCCTGCAAACTTGCATTCTCTCTTCAATGGTTGGAAAATCAAGAAGGTAGCGCATCGCCCTGCATGCTGTATCTCTTGTACATCCAAGAATAATGCGCATAGCTTCATTCTGTATCCTTTCCATCCTTTCTATCTGCTTATGGCTGACAGTCAGGATTGCCATTGCATACTCCAAAACAGACATGACCAGCCCCTCGTACAGAAGACATAGATGGCGCTGCTCACAGTTTGCTGCCGCCATCACCCGCATCGCTGCCAAACCCCGCTTGGCCTTTGTTATCACCTGGTCTATGTGCACATTATAAGCAAGGCTTCGATCAAACCGTATCCCCAGGTAATTCATTGCCTGCGTTCTTTCCACCGTCTCTGAACACAGCATTACAGTTGGTGTTGGATTGTTGACAATATGATTATTCAACGAGAACCAAGTCACTGTTGCCTTTGTTGGGTTGACCATTGCCCCAGCTTCATCACACCAAGTACTTATGCGATTGAGTTCGGTTTGTAGTTCCACAGCAACCTCCTCTCTATCCTTACCCTGACGATACACTAAAACATCATCGGCATATGACAATGTCCTGCCAGGTCCAGTGATCTGCTCACTGGTGATTCTCACTGTGTAGGCGTTGAACAGTACCGGAGATAATGGTGATCCCTGTGGTAGGCCAGGATATATTGTTGTTGGTTCCGAAGTCCAACTGCCACATCTAAAAACTACTTTCCGTTGGAAGAGAGCTGCAGCGATCCAACTAAGGAGGAATGGACTTACGTTTAGTTCAAGAAGCTGAAACATTAAAAAATCCAGTGGTACTCTGTTGTATGCGTCCTCAAGATCAATCGCTGCAGCAACGGTTTCAGTGCCTGAGTGGAAACCTTCATAGACATCGTGGGCAAAGACTGCTGCATTGGTCCAGGTTTCTCTTTTTGGACGGTACCCACCCAGGGTAGGTGGGAAAACACCTTGCCTCTCTAGTTGGCTTGATATTTTCCTGGCAATTACCTTCTCCAGCAGCTTGCCTATTGTATTCTGCATGGTTATAATTCGATATCCCTGAATTTTCTTGTGGTCTTTGTCAGGCTTCGGCAAGGGAATCAGATAGCTGTGTAACCATTCCTCCTTGATGCTAGCACTCCCTATACTGTTGTTGTACATGTCTGCTAGTTTCTCTAGCTCATTGTCGGTACACCTATTTATGTCGTCGTATCTTATGCCATCAGGACCTGGAGCACTGTTTTTTGATCGTCGAAGCACAGCCTTGATTTCTTTCACTGTCACTGTGTCTTCATCCGAAGTGTTCTGGGCCTTGCATCTGTCTGAGGTGACCTCCTTGGCCAGATTCCGGCCTCCCATGTCTGTCTGGTTGCTCTGCTCAAGGTAGCGTTCAAAGAGGGCTTTGCCCTTGTCCTCGTCAGTCCTCTGCCAGATGAGGTCAGCACCTTGGAAGTCAGAAATGCTCTTATTCTTGACTACACCACTCATGCTTTTATGTAGTCGCCAGAACAATTTCAGTGACTTGTCTGTGCTTACTCTTTGACACACCTCTGCCCATTTTTCGCTTTTAACCACCGTGACCAGTTTTTTGAAATAGCTTACTTTTGTGTGCATCTCTCTTTCTAAGTGCAAGCAGGGACTAGGATGACCAGCTCTGTTCTTCTTGGCATTTTGCCATCTCCTTACAGCACTACGCTTATCCACCCAAGCCTTCTCCACCTCGAAACTCCACCACGGTGGCTGCTCCCAGCTTTTTTTCCTTTTCTTCCTGCCCTGAAACGTTCTGCGCTTGTCACGTCTTATTTTACTCACCACATCTTGCCCTGTACTGTCATACTGGAACGTCTTTACCTTTAGCTTGTGCTGCCTGGTTCTGCCTTTCTCCACCAATATGCTGCATGGGTGGTGGTCGCTGCCATGGTGTCCTAGGACACCCCATCTACACACTGTAGTGAGTGAAGGTGAAACTAGCGCCAGATCAATAGCACTGTCCTCATCGCCTGGACGGCTTGCTGTCCTGGTGACACAGCCACTGTTGATACAAACCAGGTCGATGGTTTCCAGTGCAGTCTCGAGCTCCTCCCCTTGTGTATTGGAGGAAGTGTTTCCCCATGATCTGCCTTTAGCGTTGAAGTCACCACAGAAAATAACATTTCTCTCGTGGCCTAATAAGCCACTTAAGCACTGCCACTTCTGGGCGTCCACACTCGCATTGCGGGCATAAACATTAACCAACACGAATGGTATACTGGAATGAACTCTCAACGCCTGTATTTGTATATCGTCACTGTTCCAACTGGACATGTCTAGCTCTGACGCCACCATGCTGTCGCGAACGAGAATCGCCGTTCCCAGATGTCGTCTGTTATAGAAACATTTGAAGCCGGCAATTCGGAGTAGCTGATCGCCCAGTCTCGTCTCCTGGAGTGCTACAATGTCGTTCCTGTAAACTAGGGTTTCTAAAATAGAGCCCCGTTGTTTTACACTGGCACAGTTCCAATATAGAATACGGATGTTCCTGAGTCCTAGACGGTGACACTTGAGTCTAAAACGTCTCAAGCCACCGCGCTTACCTGGCTTCTTTTTCCCTGCGCGGTTACCACGCCGCTTCGGTATGTTGACTGCTGATCGTTCGGAAAACACACGTTGTTCCGCCATGTTGAAAAAACGTAAACACAGACTTTTGATTGAGAACCACACACGCTGCTGAAAATTCACTCAAGGATGGCTTCGCTCGATGCACGAACTCCGTAGCACCCGCGCAGATCTTGAGTAGAAACTCCTGGTTTTACATCCTGGCACACCAATTACACGCAAGAAATGAATAAATCCATCCCTTACGCGAAAAAGTTAACGAACACAAAACAACACGACCGTCCGTCGCCATCTTGAAACCGGAAGAAAGGGTCTGTTCAAGGCACTAAAGAAGATTGGCTGCCCGCCAACTCTTCTGTCCATTGTGGAATCGTTCCACACAGGCATGAAGGGTATAATCAAGTTTGATGGTGCAACGTCTGAAGAATTTGAAATCAAGAGTGGAGTTAAGCAAGGTTGTGTACTAGCTCCCACCCTCTTTGGAATATACTTTTCACTTCTACTGAAATATGCATTTCGTGATCAGGATGGTGGTATATACATTCACTCACGCTCAGATGGCGGCCTCTACAATGCTCAGAGATTGAAGGCTAAGACCAAAATTAGGGAGGGTACTGATCAGAGAGTTGCTTTTTGCAGATGATGCTGCAGTTACGACCCACTCTGAGGAAGAATTGCAATGTCTCTATCTGCATTCTCCAATGCTTGTTCTGAATTTGGTTTAACAATTAGCAAAAAGAAGACACAGATTATGTCACAAGGTGCACATGGGGTACCATCAATCTTTATTGACGACGCCGAACTAGAGATAGTAGACCATTTTACATATCTAGGATCAGTGGTAAATAGCAAATTATCCCTAGATCAGGAAATCAACATCCGGATTGGTAAGGCAGCAACAACAATGAACAGGTTAAGAAAAAGAGTCTGGGAGAACAGGAAGCTTACTGCCAAAACAAAAGTCCTTGTCTATCAAGCCTGTGTCCTTAGTACTCTTCTCTATGGCAGTGAAACCTGGACAACTTACTCACACCAAGAGAACAACTTAAACAGCTTTCATATGCGGTGTCTGCGAAGAATTCTTGGTATTAAGTGGCAAGACAAAATCACAAATACTGAAGTATTGGAAAGATCAGGTTGTGTGACAGTTTATTCCATGCTCAGTCTTCGTAGACTTAGATGGATAGGACATCTTAGGAGGATGGATGATGGTAGAATACCAAAGGATATCTTTTTTGGTGAATTACAGATGGGTAAGAGATCTCAGGGTCGGCTTCTACTACGATACAAAGATGTGTGTAAGCGGGACATGATTGATACAGGCATTCATAATGCACATTGGGAGCAAGTCGCCGCTGAACGTGTTGCATGGAGGGCAAATATCAGAAATGGAATAAAGTCAAAGGAGAAAATTATTGCAGAAAAGTCACACACCAAGCGTTTGAGACGTAAGATGGTGCATGATGGTGGAAATGACCACGTGTTCACATGCACCCACTGTGAACGGACATTTACAGCGCAAATTGGCCTTATCAGTCACACTCGCTACCGCCATAGTTAAAAGTTATTATGCCTTTTTAAAGCACAAACTATCGGCTGTCAAGACGGCAAGGTGCCAATGTATGTATGTATGTATGTATGTATGTATGTATGTATGTATGTATGTATGTATGTATGTATGGATGGATGCATGCATGCATGTATGTATGTATGTATGTATGTATGTATGTATGTATGTATGTATGTATGTATGTATGTATGCATGTATGTATGTATGTATGTATGTATGTATGCATGCATGCATGTATGTATGTATGTATGTATTTATGTATGTATGTATGTATGTATGTATGTATTTATGTATGTATGTATGTATGTTGTAGCATGATGGAACAGAATCCCCATTTCCAGTCCGACACATTTCATGAGGATACTTTAAGTCTTAACGGGGACCATCCCAAATATAAGGGCTATTCTTAGATCGTAGGTTCCAGAACGAGTTGGGGGAGGCGGCGGTATGCACTTGTCTTTTGATTGGTTCATAAGTAATGAGCCCACGCTATTCTTGGGCCATATTTTAAAATCTAATTAGTTTGAGCGGGGATCTCACCAGGAGCGGTCGCTAGAGTTATGTGATGTCCCAACAATGCCCGTAAAGATTCAATAATATATTGTTCTCTGGACAACAGGTACCACTTTAAAACATACTTTAATGTTGTGGCTAAACCTAATGTACGAAAGAGAAGAATATAAGAGTATTTTATGAATAAAATGTGAAAGTGGAAAACCTAACTTCTGTGCGCCAGAATTCTGAATATTGCTTCTTCAACCTTGACACGTCTTTCACGCTGTATACTCCAAGTGCATATCAATCCCTTGTTGTGACTGGTTGCGTATGCTTGAGGAATGTAGTACACTCATGCAGATTCGCAAACCCAAACCCCTTGTGCATTCTACATGTCTAGGATGACTTATTCTTAAAATCAACTGTACCTTTGCTCTCGTGCGAGTTAACAAATGGCAGTCTGAATGGGAATGAGTGATGAAACATGTACAAGTTCCTTTGTAAAACGCAGAGAATGATGGAGTGAGTGAGTTGGTGATTTAATAAATAGCCTCTCACATTAGTAGAAAGAAAGATGCTTCAAATATCCACATGTAAACAGGACGGTGATGGCACGCCAGAATTGCTAAGTCCATGTGATGCCTGGTCGCTATAAGCTCAAGAGAATTACTATAATTTCTCTTTGAAGTATTACACTGTACCTCTACTGTTGGATGGTTCATATAAACTAGTTCCTCAGAGAACCATAGGTGTGTGAACCTGTGTCTCAGTTGGCTGAATATAATGTATGGCTCATGCAAACTTACAAGGACTAAACATGTTTTCCACATATGTGCTTGGTGCATATGTGAACAATTGTGTATGCAATTGAGCTTCTGTTACCTACTGTGGACATTACTCAGTGGGGAAAGAGCACATGATGATGATGATGTACCTGTGAGACAAGTCTGGTGAAAAAGGGGTGAGGTCTGGCATTGCTGTGTGAATATGGAATCGGACATTCATGCACCAACATCACAGCCATAGGAATGGATGTCTGGTCTGCTAATTGGGTAAATGCCATTAGTTAATACATAATGCATATTGCAGTTGTAAATGCCTATTTTCCATTTCCCTTCACAATGCCTGTCCCATGTTGCTATGTCACAATGATTGCTGTACTGTGTCTGGTCCTCCTTGTGCCCAGGTCTACTGTGGTTCAAACATGGTGGAACTTAGACCACATAAATGCTTGTAATTGTGTTAAGCTACCCTGTCTCAGCATATGGTCTTGTGATTACCACAGTACATCAGAGTGAAATTCACTACATCATCAACCTTAACCTTCCCCATCTCCATCTGTGTATGTTAATGTATGATAACATCATCTTTTAACACATGTGAAGAGATGTTGTGCCATTCTATATATCAACAGAGAACAGAGGATGGAGGAGAGGCATCCATATATCATCTGGGAAAACTAACCAGTAGTCCCAGAATCCAGAACCAACTCTCTACAAGTGAAATCTTCTAGAACCCACAATATGGGAATTTCCTAGAGACTTTCAGCTCAGCTCTCAAACAGCTGGATATAAATAAGGGAGAAAAATAGTTCTGAGGACTCCAGTGATCATAATTATCAGAATCATCTGAGAATGAAAACAACAAGTCTGGTTGTTAACCCCATTCAAGGACAACTTGTGAAATGACTGGTGCAATGGATTGTTTAGCTAGGACTTATCTTAGTTAATCTCCAGCCTGGTGCTCACACAGTGTTTTCAGAATGAAGACTTGAGATAGACTGAGAAGGAAGAACGCTGGGACATGTTTGTATCTTAGATCTTCCTCTACAGGAAAAGTAGAACAAATTCCTAAGTGTCAACTTCATGAACAGTCAGCGTACGTGAGATAGACTGAGGAGAAGGAAGAAGACTGGGACATGTTTGTATCTTAGATCTTCCTCTACAGGAAAAGGAGAACAACATCCTAAGTCTCAACTTCATAAACAGTCAACTCACCAGTGGAAGACAAGGCTGTAGCTTTTCTTCAAACTGTGACAGTAGGGGATAATTAGTCAGACTTGGAAAATCATCATGGGGAAAACTGCAACCTGAGCTTGTCCAACACCCATCATAGGTGCTAAAAGAATTAAACAGACCAGTGGAGCAGAATGTCCCTATGCTTGCCCCAGGTTATGGCTTACCTGGGTTTGCCCTCATTAACAGTGGAAGAAGGATAAAAGTCAATTATGGAGTGGTAATTAGAGAGGAGAGGAGGAGTGGAGTAGTTGTTGGGTGGTGGAGTAAATAAGAAGTGTTGTATCTTGTTTATCAACCTGCATGTGTGACATATTTTATGCATTTTCTATGCAATCATTAAAATGTTGACATGACAGGAGATGAGGCAATGGTCACCACTCTACTTACCATCAACTCAATAAATTGTGTATTCAATGGACCAGTGTTTCAAGTACATGTCCCCAGTGAATTTCTTGTACAGTTGCTGTCAAGTGTTGTCTCTGGTGACTGTCTTAAGTGCTGTGGTTGGTTATACATATTGTGAAAAGTCCTGTATAGATGTTGTCAGGTATCTCATGATGTCTATCTTGTACACTTGTGGTGTAAACCATTCCTTGTGAATGTATGTTCCACTTTTGTCAAGAAACTGTCATGTAGATGTCCTGTCTAACAGATGTAATGTACAGTTATTGTTAAAGTTTGTTTGTCTGCAAAAATTGAAGGACTACTTGAACTGATATAGGTCATAATGACAAAATAAAGAAAGAAGAGATCTAGGTGACGGACGAACAGCACACTGGCAACATTATGTTGAGTGAGAGGGATCCTCAGTTGTCCAGGCGCTAATAGTTCAGATCTTTTCTGGCCTTAAGGGAACCTTTTACTTCTTTTATAAATTTCTGTGTAGATACATAGTGGTCTCACAGTGGGGGTTTGAGCCAAAGAAAAATGTTCTCCAAAAAGGCTATTGCGGGAATGATTAGCTCATTTGAGTGACCTCTAGACAAAACGTGCTAAATCATATCCTTTATCTTGTTATTTATTATTCAAGATATATCTCCAGAGAACACTACAAACTAGGTCCTCTGGCAACTCAATCAAACATGTCACATATGTATGTATGTATGTATGTATGTATGTATGTATGTATGTATGTATGTATGTATGTATGTATGTATGTATGTATGTATGTATGTATGTATGTATGTATGTATGTATGTATGTATGTATGTATGTATGTATGTATGTATGTATGTATGTATATATGTAGGTAGGTAGGTAGGTAGGTAGGTAGTTAGGTATGTATGTATGTATGTATGTAGGTAAGTAGGTAGGTAGGTAGGTAGGTATGTATGTATGTATGTATGTATGTATGTATGTATGGCCAACAGCCAGACTCTGCAGCCCTTTATTGATAAGAAGAAGAAAGCTCTCTTAAGAAACAAGGAAAGACCAACGCGTAACACTCTGAGTGAGCTTAGGCAAGCTTGGAAGGATGTGCAAAAGGCTGCCAGGCAGTGTGCAAATGATTATTGGATCAAGTTATGTGAGTCCATTAAAATCGCAAGTGATAAGGGAGACATAAGAAGCATGTATGAAGGAATAAAGAAAGCCTGTGGTCCAGTGATCAAAAGAAGTGCACCATTGAAAATCTTGACTGGAGAAATCATCACTGATAAGAAACAGCAGATGGACAGATGGGTAGAGCACTATTTGGAGCTTTACTCAAGTGAGACCAAACTAGCGGATGATGCCCTCAACGCCATAGAGGCTCTACCAACTCTTGACCACCTGGACACACTTCCCACCATAACAGAAGTTAAGTGTGCTATAAATGAACTTGCATCTGGCAAGGCTCCAGGTAAGGATGGGATTCCAATAGAGGTTATCAGGAGTGGGCAAGACACACTCACTCTACAGATCCACCAGCTAATAGAGCTATGCTGGCGTGAAGGACAAGTCCCACAGGATTTCAAAGATTCAAGCATCATAACACTGTACAAGAACAAGGGCGATCGGAGCGACTGCAACAACTATAGATGTATCTCACTTCTGTGTATTGTTGGAAAAGTATTTGCCAGAATTGTTCTGCGCAGACTTCAAGTCCTAGGAGATCAAGTCTACCCCGAATAACAGTGTGGCTTTCGACAGAACCGGTCTACCACTGATATGATATTCTCATTGCGACAAATGCAAGAAAAATGCCGTGAACAGAATCACCCGCTGTTTATTGCCTTCATCGACCTCACAAAGGCATTTGATTTGGTCAGTCGTGAGGGTCTGTTCAAGGCACTAAAGACGATTGGCTGCCCGCCAACTCTTCTGTCCATTGTGGAATCGTTCCACACAGGCATGAAGGGTATAATCAAGTTTGATGGTGCAACGTCTGAAGAATTTGAAATCAAGAGTGGAGTTAAGCAAGGTTGTGTACTAGCTCCCACCCTCTTTGGAATATACTTTTCACTTCTACTGAAATATGCATTTCGTGATCAGGATGGTGGTATATACATTCACTCACGCTCAGATGGCGGCCTCTACAATGCTCAGAGATTGAAGGCTAAAACCAAAATTAGGAGGGTACTGATCAGAGAGTTGCTTTTTGCAGATGATGCTGCAGTTACGACCCACTCTGAGGAAGAATTGCAATGTCTACTATCTGCATTCTCCAATGCTTGTTCTGAATTTGGTTTAACAAATAGCAAAAAGAAGACACAGATTATGTCACAAGGTGCACATGGGGTACCATCAATCTTTATTAACGACGCCGAACTAGAGATAGTAGACCATTTTACATATCTAGGATCAGTGATAAATAGCAAATTATCCCTAGATCAGGAAATCAACATCCGGATTGGTAAGGCAGCAACAACAATGAACAGGTTAAGAAAAAGAGTCTGGGAGAACAGGAAGCTTACTGCCAAAACAAAAGTCCTTGTCTATCAAGCCTGTGTCCTTAGTACTCTTCTCTATGGCAGTGAAACCTGGACAACTTACTCACACCAAGAGAACAACTTAAACAGCTTTCATATGCGGTGTCTGCGAAGAATTCTTGGTATTAAGTGGCAAGACAAAATCACAAATACTGAAGTATTGGAAAGATCAGGTTGTGTGACAGTTTATTCCATGCTCAGTCTTCGTAGACTTAGATGGATAGGACATCTTAGGAGGATGGATGATGGTAGAATACCAAAGGATATCTTTTTTGGTGAATTACAGATGGGTAAGAGATCTCAGGGTCGGCCTCTACTACGATACAAAGATGTGTGTAAGCGGGACATGATTGATACAGGCATTGATAATGCACATTGGGAGCAAGTCGCCGCTGAACGTGTTGCATGGAGGGCAAATATCAGAAATGGAATAAAGTCAAAGGAGAAAATTATTGCAGAAAAGTCACACACCAAGCGTTTGAGACGTAAGATGGTGCATGATGGTGGAAATGACCACGTGTTCACATGCACCCACTGTGAACGGACATTTACAGCGCAAATTGGCCTTATCAGTCACACTCGCTACCGCCACAGTTAAAAGTTATTATGCCTTTTTAAAGCACAAACTATCGGCTGTCAAGACAGCAAGGTGCCAATGTATGTATGTATGTATGTATGTATGTATGTATGTATGTATGTATGTATGTATGTATGTATGTATGTATGTATGTATGTTTGTATGTTTGTATGTATGTATGTATGTATGTATGTATGTATGTATGTATGTATGTATGTATGTATGTATGTATGTATGTATGTATGTATGTATGTATGTATGTATGTATGTATGTATGTATTTATGTATGTATGCATGCATGTATGTATGTTTGTTTGTTTGTTTGTTTGTTTGTTTGTATGTATGTATGTATGTATGTATGTATGTATGTATGTATGTATGTATGTATGTATGTATGTATGTATGTTAGTATGTATGTATGTATGTATGTATGTATGTATGTATGTATGTATGTATGTATGTATGTATGTATGTATGTATGTATGTATGTATGTATGTATGTATGTATGTATGTATGTATGTATGTATGTATGTATGTATGTATGTATGTATGTATGTATGTATGTATGTATGTATGTATGTATGTATGTATGTATGTATGTATGTATGTATGTATGTATGTATGGCCAACAGCCAGACTCTGCAGCCCTTGATTGATAAGAAGAAGAAAGCTCTGTTAAGAAACAAGGAAAGACCAACGCGTAACACTCTGAGTGAGCTTAGGCAAGCTTGGAAGGATGTGCAAAAGGCTGCCAGGCAGTGTGCAAATGATTATTGGATCAAGTTATGTGAGTCCATTCAAATCGCAAGTGATAAGGGAGACATAAGAAGCATGTATGAAGGAATAAAGAAAGCCTGTGGTCCAGTGATCAAAAGAAGTGCACCATTGAAAACCTTGACTGGAGAAATCATCACTGATAAGAAACAGCAGATGGACAGATGGGTAGAGCACTATTTGGAGCTTTACTCAAGTGAGACCAAACTAGCGGATGATGCCCTCAACGCCATAGAGGCTCTACCAACTCTTGACCACCTGGACACACTTCCCACCATAACAGAAGTTAAGTGTGCTATAAATGAACTTGCATCTGGCAAGGCTCCAGGTAAGGATGGGATTCCAATAGAGGTTATCAGGAGTGGGCAAGACACACTCACTATACAGATCCACCAGCTAATAGAGCTATGCTGGCGTGAAGGACAAGTCCCACAGGATTTCAAAGATTCAAGCATCATAACACTGTACAAGAACAAGGGCGATCGGAGCGACTGCAACAACTATAGAGGTATCTCACTTCTGTGTATTGTTGGAAAAGTATTTGCCAGAATTGTTCTGCGCAGACTTCAAGTCCTAGGAGATCAAGTCTACCCGGAATAACAGTGTGGCTTTCGACAGAACCGGTCTACCACTGATATGATATTCTCATTGCGACAAATGCAAGAAAAATGCCGTGAACAGAATCAACCACTGTTTATTGCCTTCATCGACCTCACAAAAGCATTTGATTTGGTCAGTCGTGAGGGTCTGTTCAAGGCACTAAAGAAGATTGGCTGCCCGCCAACTCTTCTGTCCATTGTGGAATCGTTCCACACAGGCATGAAGGGTATAATCAAGTTTGATGGTGCAACTTCTGAAGAATGTGAAATCAAGAGTGGAGTTAAGCAAGGTTGTGTACTAGCTCCCACCCTCTTTGGAATATACTTTTCACTTCTACTGAAATATGCATTTCGTGATCAGGATGGTGGTATATACATTCACTCACGCTCAGATGGCGGCCTCTACAATGCTCAGAGATTGAAGGCTAAGACCAAAATTAGGAGGGTACTGATCAGAGAGTTGCTTTTTGCAGATGATGCTGCAGTTACGACCCACTCTGAGGAAGAATTGCAATGTCTACTATCTGCATTCTCCAATGCTTGTTCTGAATTTGGTTTAACAAATAGCAAAAAGAAGACACAGATTATGTCACAACGTGCACATGGGGTACCATCAATCTTTATTGACGACGCCGAACTAGAGATAGTAGACCATTTTACATATCTAGGATCAGTGGTAAATAGCAAATTATCCCTAGATCAGGAAATCAACATCCGGATTGGTAAGGCAGCAACAACAATGAACAGGTTAAGAAAAAGAGTCTGGGAGAACAGGAAGCTTACTGCCAAAACAAAAGTCCTTGCCTTGTCTATCAAGCCTGTGTCCTTAGTACTCTTCTCTATGGCAGTGAAACCTGGACAACTTACTCACACCAAGAGAAAAACTTAAACAGCTTTCATATGCGGTGTCTGCGAAGAATTCTTGGTATTATGTGGCAAGACAAAATCACAAATACTGAAGTATTGGAAAGATCAGGTTGTGTGACAGTTTATTCCATGCTCAGTCTTCGTAGACTTAGATGGATAGGACATCTTAGGAGGATGGATGATGGTAGAATACCAAAGGATATCTTTTTTGGTGAATTACAGATGGGTAAGAGATCTCAGGGTCGGCCTCTACTACGATACAAAGATGTGTGTAAGCGGGACATGATTGATACAGGCATTGATAATGCACATTGGGAGCAAGTCGCCGCTGAACGTGTTGCATGGAGGGCAAATATCAGAAATGGAATAAAGTCAAAGGAGAAAATTATTGCAGAAAAGTCACACACCAAGCGTTTGAGACGTAAGATGGTGCATGATGGTGGAAATGACCACGTGTTCACATGCACCCACTGTGAACGGACATTTACAGCGCAAATTGGCCTTATCAGTCACACTCGCTACCGCCACAGTTAAAAGTTATTATGCCTTTTTAAAGCACAAACTATCGGCTGTCAAGACAGCAAGGTGCCAATGTATGTATGTATGTATGTATGTATGTATGTATGTATGTATGTATGTATGTATGTATGTATGTATGTATGTATGTATGTATGTATGTATGTATGTATGTATGTATGTATGTATGTATGTATGTATGTATGTATGTATGTATGTATGTATGTATGTATGTATGTATGTATGTATGTATGTATGTATGTATGTATGTATGTATGTATGTATGTATGTATGTATGTATGTATGTATGTATGTATGTATGTATGTATGTATGTATGTATGTATGTATGTATGTATGTATGTATGTATGTATGTATGTATGTATGTATGTATGTATGTATGTATGTATGTATGTATGTATGTATGTATGTATGTATGTATGTATGTATGTATGTATGTATGTATGTATGTATGTATGTATGTATGTATGTATGTATGTATGTATGTTTGTTTGTTTGTTTGTTTGTATGTATGTATGTATGTATGTATGTATGTATGTATGTATGTATGTATGTATGTATGTATGTATGTATGTATGTATGTATGTAGGTTGGTAGGTAGGTATGTATGTATGTATGTATGTATGTATGTAGGTAGGTAGGTAGGTAGGTAGGTATGTATGTATGTAGGTATGTATGTATGTATGTATGTATGTATGTATGTATGTATGTATGTATGTATGTATGTATGTATTGTAACAGTGAGGGATTCTAGGTTAGGAGTAAAGAGTTAAGGAATGCTGCGCATTCCTTGACTAGGGGGGAAAACCATAGTGAACGTGTGTGCACGAATGAAGAAGGGTATCTAGGTAAACACACACGTCACTTGGGGGCCAGCGAGAACAGATGTCAACACCGAGAAGGGAGTCTCCATCATATGTGCTGAGCTAGAATGATTCATCAATAAAATCCTTTTCTAACAACGCGAAGACTGACTTGTCTGGTGCTATACGTTCACGATCATAGCCTTTGTGTGTAGCACTGTCACACAAGGCTGATTTGGTGCCTTTGACCTTACGAAACATGGGAGGTCGCGGAGAGAGAATACCGCCATAGTTATGTCGGGCATGTCCGGAGAAGTAATTAATTTGAAAAACAACAGATGAAAGCCGACTGTTGGTAGCTGTTCTGGGTTTGCACTAGATTCCTGATTAAGAAGGAGATCCAAATTCAAGGTCAGCGCTAAAGAAAAGGTTTGAGTGATACTTATTTTTTTGAAAGACTGATGTTATTGCATAATTAGGAAATTAGTTGGAGAACTGACCAACGCAAAATGCTATAAGTAATGCCGTTCTGCATCAAAAATCAGTAAGAAAAAAATGAGTTTTAACCCGTGGGACTGTTGAAGGTGAACTCAAGGTTATGGTACGAATTCCAGAATTATGAAATCAAGGTCTGCAATACTTTATACTTTCAACTATTTAAACTGACCATGGCGAGAGTTCCACATGAAAATAAGAGACTGGATAGCGTCAGCTTTAAGTCCGGTTGTTGTTGACTGGATTACGTTTGATATATATGAAAGTCACAGATTGCTGCTGGGAAAGTAAGTTTTTTTTGCTGAAGTCGTGAGCAATTGTCGCTTCTTGCATGAAGGTGAACTTATCTGAAGGGAATCTACAGTAATCGAGCAGGTAATCAAAGTCTTGTTGCGAGCCTGATATCGAGCGTGATCAACGTCAGGAAATAATTGGAAATAATCTGAATTCGACTTCAAGTAAATTAGTAAGGAAAGAAATCCAGACGCTCTTCGTTGTTCTGATCATTTTAACGAGCTTGATTAGAGTCTTTTTTTTATGTGGTGTAGGAAATTCTGAATCAGGAGGTCATTTAAATTCTTTTATCAAAATTCAGGGTTGAAACAGGAATATTTCTTCGTCAGGATCTTCGATTGGAGGATTTAGTTAAGTTAATTAGATAATATTAGAGTAATTAACAGATTGTGTATTGTTGCTGGGTTTGAAATCAATATTGTTGAAATATTTGTATATTGCTTGATAATTATAAATTTTAGGATGGAATCCCAAGATTTTTCACAGGTACTCACTGGAGTTGGCGGGGCAATATCAAGGTTGGATGCGGTGTTAAGACAACAGAATATAAGCAATGATGTTGAAAGATTTAGTGGTCAAGCAAATCAGTTTAAGAAATGGATTATTTCCATTGAAAAACATGCATATTTAGTAAATGCTACAGACGCAGAGAAAAAGAACTTGGCATACAGAACAAGTACAAGCCCAGTTTCTGACCATATTAGAAGAAAGTTAGAAGCAGCAGGAGGTGAAACTTGGGAAGAATTCAAAGATGATCTCGCAAGAAAATATGCTGAAATTACTGATCCACAACACGCATTCTCAGTATTGAGACAGACTAGACAAAACAGCACAGAAAGTGTTCAGCTATACAGTGACAGGTTAATCAACTTAGCTGAAGAGTCATTCTTAGGACAGAATGTACGAGCAGAGGAAGTGGAACGGATGTTGGTAGGGATTTTTGTTGATGGAATTAAGTCAGATGGATTGAAATTTAAATTATTAAGAGAGAATCCTGCAAGATTGTCACAAGCGGTAGATATCGCTATACAAGAGGAAAGCTTGAGGAGGAGGTTTAGGCTAAGGGTAGGACGAGAGTTAGGTAGTAGTTCAGAAGATAGAATTGAAGAACCTATGGAAATAGGTCAGTATAGACATGGATGGAGAGGAAGACGAGGAGAAATACAGATGGTGCAAAGAAACGAGAATGTATATAATCAAGATAGAAGAGGACAAGTGAGAAATACTGTAAGAAACATGGAAGGTAACACAAATAACTCGAATGTGGTTTGTTGGGGATGTCACCAACGTGGGCACATTTTTCGCTTTTGTGGTAACAGAAGTGGCCCATCGATTACGCAAAATAGTAGAGGTGTTCAGACGAGTATACAGAATAGAATGGCAAATGGTAGACCAGCAAATTGGAATTCTGGAGAAATACAGAGAAATTTTAGAAGGTCAGGAAATCAGGGAAATTGGCATCCCGCTTATTGAATAGGATCGGCAGTAAGAGGGAAGATAGTAAGATCCAAAAAGGGCATCAATATATTAAAAACCCAAAGGATGAGTATAATAGAACATTTAGAAATAAAAAACAAGCCGAGGTAAAGCAATTGTCATTAAATATGGTAGATCCTAGCTCATGTATAGTACAGATAGGAAAATATAAAGTTAGAACATTAGTTGATTCGGGAGCACAAGTTAGCGTGATTAAAGAAGCATTTTTATATCGAATGTTAAAAAATTGTAAAATAATTAGAATTCAAGAGAATCTTCATTCGGTAACGGGACAAAAATTAGAAGTGTTAGGACAAACGATGATAAATTTGAAATTAGGAGGGATAAATGTTAGGCATATGTTCCATGTGGTTAAAGATTTAAATAGAAATATGATATTGGGACGAGATTTTTTATTGAAAAATGGGGTGAGACTTTTATTTGATTTGCATAAATTAAAATTCCAAGATGTTTACGTAGATCTAGAGGAAGATATGCATGTGTCGACATTAGTTAGAGTTAAAACAACCATGAATTTAAAACCACAGTCAGTTAATTTGATACAAGCAAGACTGAAGAGAAACCCATATTATGTAGCAGGAAACATAGTTAGAATCACAGAATTGCAAAATGAAATAATTGATGAGCCAGGTTTAGAAGTTCCGGATGGAATAATAGAATTAGATAAAAGTTTAACATTTCCAGTAATGGTTATTAATAACACAGGTAGAGAAATTAAATTATACAGAGGATGTGTAATAGCTAAGCTAGAACATGACAGCGTTAGTGACATATTGACAACAGATAGAGTAAATATGGTGGGAATAAGTTATTCAGAAACCTCTAATGAAAGAAGTAATAATAGACGCGGATACAGAAGGAAAGGGAACGCAAGAATGGATGAATTGATCCATCCATATAGAAAAAATACAGCACAAATACATTCACTAGACAAAGTAACAAGAGAAAAAGAATTGTTAGCACAATTAAAAACTTCGCCAGAAAACAAGGAAGTGTTAGAACAACTGATAAAGCAAAATCAAGATGTGTTTGCGATAAATGATTTAGAATTGGGTAAGACACAAACAGTCACGATGGAAATAGACACGGGAGATCATCCACCAATTAGTTTAAAACCATACAGAACTCCGTTAAGAAATAGAGAAGTAGTAGAAAAGGCAATAGAAGATATGTTGAAAGCAGGCATAATAACAAGATCAAAATCAGAATGGTCATCTCCGGTGGTAATAGTGGCCAAGTCTGATGGTTCGAACAGGTTCTGTTGTGACTACAGGGCGTTAAATAAAATTACTAAGAATGTAGCGTACCCACTGCCAGTAATTGATGATATTTTGGGGCTACTTAATGGTTCTACATATTTCACAACGCTGGACGCAAGGGCAGGATTTTGGTGTATTCCGATGTCAGTAGACGCGCAAAATAAAAGTGCCTTTTGTACTCATATGGGTTGGTACGAATTTTTACGTATGCCATTCGGTCTCAAAAATGCACCGTCTCACTATATGTTCTTAATGAATGAAGTACTAGACGGTATGCAAAGTTTTGCCCTAGCATATATTGATGACGTATTGATTTTTACGAAAGGAGATGTAGAGAATCATTTGGAACATGTTAGACTAGTATTTGACAGATTAAGAAGGCATGACGTTAAATTAAAGCTTAGTAAGTGCCAGTTTTTAAAGACAGAAACAAAATATTTAGGCTATATAATAAATAGGGAAGGTATTAAACCAGACATGGAAAAAATAAAAGTTATTAAAGAGTTACCTCCTCCCACTAACGTTAAGGAAGTAAGGGCTTTTATAGGAACCTGTGCGTATTATCGGCGGTTTGTACCAGCCTTTTCAAGGATAGCAATACCTATTACGAATTTAACGGGAAAATACGCTAGATTTAAGTGGGATGATGAGTGTCAAAAAGCATTTGAACTTTTAAAAGAGAGCTTAACGGTGGTACCATTATTAACACATCCAGACCTGAATAAACAACTAATACTATACACAGATGCTTCAGACAATGCAATAGGAGCATGTTTGGTTCAACCATATGAAGGAGAAGAATCTGGAATACCAGGGTTTAAAAATGAAAGACCAATCTATTTCTTGTCGCATAAACTCAGCAAGACTCAAAAGAAATGGCCGATTATTGAGAAAGAAGCATATGCAATACACTACGCGCTGCAAAAACTAAATTATTACTTACATAACGCCAATTTCATTATTAGAACTGACCACATGCCATTAAAGTCGATATTAGAAGCACCAATACAAAATAGGAAAATACAAACGTGGGCATTGAATTTACAAGGGTACAATGCTAAGGTTGAATATGTGTCAGGAAAACATAATACGTGCGCCGATCTTTTGTCTAGAATCCCGTACCCACAGTCATCAGGAAACACAGAAGATGAAGTTGAACCAGAGGTAGATGATCGAAACTGGCAAGTTAATATATTAGATTCTGCCATAATAAATAGGGAAGAATTTGAGAGTTTACCATCAGAGCAAGAGTCGGAAACTAGAACAGAAGACCCACATTTAGAACAGTTTGATATGAAAACAGAACAAGAATTGGATCCGAAAGTAGTACAGATAAAAAAGAAATTGAAAGAAACAGGGGAAAATAGTTTTAAAAGAAAGTTTGTAGAGTTACAAGAAGACAATCAATTATATTATATCAGTGAAAAAGGTGAAGGAGTAAGAAAATATATTCCGAAACATTTAGAACAAGAAGTCTTAAAGGCGTACCACGATAATAATGGTCATTTTGGACGAGATAAGTTAGTGAAGGCTATTAGCAGTAAATATTATTGGCCGAATTTATTCAAAAGCGTATATGAATATGTTGAAGCATGTGAAAAGTGTAGGTTAAGGAACATGAAGATAATTAAATGTCCTTTACAAGATACCGATATTCCTCAATTTCCAATGCAGAAAGTAAGTTTGGATATTTCAGGTCCTCATCCAAAAACATTATCGGGAAATGTATACTTACTACATATAGTTGATTCATATAGTCTTTGGCCAGAAGTATATCCAATTCCAGACAAGAGTGCTGATTCAGTTATAAATATGCTTTTACAAGAATTTATACCAAGGTTTGGGTGTCCACAAATAATACTTACAGACAATGGGAAAGAGTTTGTAAATAAAAAGTTTGAGAAATTGGTAAAAGATTGGAATATAAAACACATTAGGACTTCATATTACAGACCAACTTCTAATGCAAAAAATGAGAGACAACATAGAACACTATACAATATTCTAGCGAAAAATGTAGAAGAACACGATATGGATTGGGATCTTTATTTGGGGATGGCATTAGCGGCGATACGTACACACGAAAATGAAGGAACAGGTTTCTCACCATTTTACTTAGTACATGGAAGAGAACCGATATTGCCAATTGATAATTTATTAAAACCTAGGAGAAAATATTTGGGGGAAGATTTTCAAGAAACAAGGTTACAAGAAATGCATAAAGCACATGTACGTTTAAGAAATAATATAATTAAGGCTAGAGAAAGACAGAAGAAATACGCAAATAAAAATGCACACTTACAAGAGTTTAACGTAGGTGATAGGGTATATTATAAAAAACATAGAAAAAACTCTAAGTTTGATGCTCATTGGGTCCCGGGATACTATATTTTAGAAAAAAAAGGTCCAGTGTCGTATACTATTAAGAATCAAATTTCAGGGCATGTTGCACGTTCACATGTAGAACACTTAAGGCGGGATAATGAAGAAAGGGATGCAGAGAATAATAATAATAATAATTATTGTTCCGAAGAAATATTGTCGGGTGGACAGATCGTCAGACAATCGGGTTATCCAAGGCCTATAGAGAATGGAAAACAAGTAACAACAGCATCTAATACAGCTGAACAAGAAGAAACGATACCAAAAACAGTCATGACAGAGGAAAATAATGTGTATGACGATTATATGAGTGAAGAGTCAGTTAAGGAAAATATTGAACCTCCATTTATGAATACAAGACAAGCAGTAAAAAGAAAGTTGGATAGACAGAAAGAAAAAGAAATTAAGAGGCAAAGGAAACTTAGAGAGAATTCTTCGAGTGAGGAAGAGATGCCACTTTTTGAAAATCTGTTGAGACGGCAAGACAGAAAAATTAGATTGGATGTAGAAAGGAAGAGATTAGCGGTTGCTAGTAATGGATATACAGATGGGGAACAAGAGATGGATGAAAAGTCAGAAACTGATGAAGAAGCGGATATGAAAGAAGATAGCTCTCCTCGAGAGGATAGCGACATTGATGTAGATATTGCAATTATAGAAAAAAATTTGAGGTTATTAAAGAAATGGAGAAGTGATAGATGAATAGAGTGATACAAGGTTCTGCAGATGGCAGATAGAAGAAGAAGTTGGACACGATATTTTTGTGTTTACAAAGGTACTTGATGGAGTTTTGCTAAAGCGGAAAATTATTATTGGGTACTCAGAATATGGTATTGAAATTTGTATGTGTACATTGATTAATGTGTGGGGATAAATATGATGAGGGGATTGAAATGCTTTGTTCAATTGTTGGGACTTCAATTGTGTTTTATGAAATGTGAAAAATAAGTTAACTTAGATGGTTATTTTTACGATGTTTTGGGTTGATTGAGTTACCTTGAGGGTGTTTAAAATGATTATTACTTTGAAGTTCAGTTAGAAGATGAATTAAAGTAGTGGTTAGTGAAGTGACTCTATATGTAGTAATGAAGGGGTATGTTGTTATTACATGTGGGGTATGCAATGTATATACAAGGTTTATAATAGGAGCTGGATTGAACAGCGTTTAAGGGGAGAATATGGGGGGAATGCCAGGTTGAAATTTGGCATTTAACTGCATATTGGAAGAAGAAGACTGTACTTAACAGTTAGGAAATTGTTGGTCTGAATAATACAAAGGCTGGCAGTTTTGGATTAACATACTTTTTTGATAATAACAATTATTATTGACGGAAACTGAAGATAAATTTTGAAACTTTATTTTTTGATAAAGTTTTGAGAATGTATGGGAAGAGAAAGGTGATTACTTCTTACTTTCTTACTTTTTCCTTACTTTTATTGATTTCAGGTGCGCACCTACACAAATCTAATCTAGCTATTTTTTCCTGTCTATCCTAGAATACTGAGAGAGTGAGAATGTGAATAAGGGGGAAATTAAAGGATAAGGGGAATATCTTCAGTTTTGTCAATCATAATTTAGATGGACGTTTTAAAGTTAAAAGCGGTTCGCTTATGGAGACTTTTGTATTGTGGGGAATTTTATGGAGAGTTTTGTAGAAAGTTTTCTAGAGAACTTTATGACGAGTTTTGTAGAGAGTTTCGATATTATGATCTCTGGGTAGCAATTGGCTATGAGGAGATAGGAGAATTGACTTAGGAAATATATAGAATTGTTGTTATTGTAGTATAGAGAGGTAAAGTTAACTAATTAAAAGTGGGGTTGAGATTTTTTCAAGGAAAAATTCTCTTTGAAGAAGGGGAGGTATTGTAACAGTGAGGGATTCTAGGTTAGGAGTAAAGAGTTAAGGAATGCTGCGCATTCCTTGACTAGGGGGAAAACCATAGTGAACGTGTGTGCACGAATGAAGAAGGGTATCTAGGTAAACACACACGTCACTTGGGGGCCAGCGAGAACAGATGTCAACACCGAGAAGGGAGTCTCCATCATATGTGCTGAGCTAGAATGATTCATCAATAACATCCTTTTCTAACAACGCGAAGACTGACTTGTCTGGTGCTATACGTTCACGATCATAGCCTTTGTGTGTAGCACTGTCACAGTATGTATGTATGTATGTATGTCTGTATGTCTGTATGTATGTATGTATGTATGTATGTGTGTGTGTGTGTGTGTGTGTATGTATGTATGTATGTATGTATGTATGTATGTATGTATGTATGTATGTATGTATGTATGTATGTTTGTATGTATTTTTGTATGTATGTATATATGTATGTATGTATGTATGTATGTATGTATGTATGTATGTATGTATGTATGTATGTATGTATGTATGTATGTATGTATGTATGTATGTATGTATTAGGGGTGTACCGGATTTCGGCTTCGGCTCTGGCTCCTGTCCAATTTTGTCGGATTGAGGACGGATTTGTGGTGCCTAGTCACATGAATTTTCTGTACATGTTTCATGAGGCCAAGCCGAATTTTAGGCAATAGCACAGTAGCACTTCCGGTTTACTAATTCTCGCTGATGTAAATAAGAATTTAAAGAAAAAGAACACTGATATTGAATTTTAATGGTGCATTACTTCATGAGTTTGTTGGACTTGAATATTTCTTATTTTCATAAATTTCTTTGGTCTTGCCCATAAAATAAAATAGCATCAAAATCTAAGTCATACAGCGCCGTTTGGGATTACTTCAAGGTTAAAGACGATGTAATATGTAAGTTGTGTGACAAACAGTTATTGCGTGGACGATCAGATTGCCCCAAAGACTTCTCAACATCATCAATGCAGACTCATTTGCGATCGATGCACAGGAAAAGCTATGACGAAATTATGGAAAAGAAAGCAAAACTGGAGGCCAGTGTATTGGCGACCACATCTATGATGAATCTGGGACCGTGTTTGCACAAAGCAAGCAGCAGTACCCAGCAGTCAATTATGCAGGCATGGGACCGGGCCAAAATTTGGGACATCAACCGTCCCAATGCTAAACGCATTCATGCTGCCGTAGCCCGAATGATAGCCATAGATATGGAGCCTTTTCAAGTAGTGGAACGACCAGGTTTCAGAGAGGTGATGCATACAATGGAAAAAAGGTATGAATTGCCTTCAAGAAAGTACTTTGCTGAACATGTCATTCCTGACATGTGTAAACGTCTGAAAGAAAAAATTGATATCTGACACTGATTACATATCATTCATAACAGATACGTGGACAGCTGAACACACCACTCAGTCATTTATGGGCCTCACTGGCCATTGGTTAACAAACTCCTTCGTTCACCGCAGTGTAGTCTTCCATTGTACTGCGTTTGATGAACATCACACGGCCACAAACTTGCTTGCACATTTTGAAATGATGCTGGATGAGTGGTCAATTGCACGTGAGAAGTGCCATGTTGTTGTGAGAGACAATGCATTCAACATTGCCAAATGCTTTCGTGATGGCAGCTATTCAAGTGTTGGATGTTTTGCACACACACTGCAGCTGTGTGTGCATGATGGTCTTTTGAGTCAAAAGTATGTTGGTGGCATCATCAGTACTGGAAGAAAATTGGTAGGACATTTCAAACACTCTTCTTCAGCAACCAGTCGTTTGCATGAACTTCAAAATGAATTAAACCTACCACAACATCAGCTTATCCAGGACATGACAACACGATGGAACTCAACGTTCTATATGCTACGACGTCTGTTAGAACAACGGCGCAGCATCAGCCTGTACTGTGTTGAAAATTTTGAAATTGATTCGGTAACTGGGCTAACGGCACAGCAGTGGGCAGTCACGGAGAATGTGGTAGCTACTTTGGAACCATTTGAAGAAATCACACATGAAATAAGTGCAGCTCAGGCATCAATATCAGTTGTGATCCCATTAGTGAAAACACGCATGGCTTTCCTCCAGAAAGAAGGTAGTGATGCTGGGATCAAAACTACGAAAGCAGCCCTGCTTGAAGCTGTTAGCAGCAGATTTGCGGACATTGAATCCAACAGTATTTACACCTGTGCCACACTACTGGATCCTCGATTCAAGCTGTGCTTCTTCTCCGAACGTGGTAGAAGTGATGCACGAGCCCATCTGCTTTTAGCAGCTAACTCCATTATTGATTCAGCAAACAGTCAGTCAACAGGATCCATCAGCTACTAGTAGTAGTAGTAGTACTAGTGTTTTGACTGCTGTGAGCACTGCCACACAGTACGAGTCCAGCCTATGGAGCTGTTTTGACACAATTGTCGAGGAAAATCCCACCACAGATCGTTCTGCAAGTGCCGAAGGCAACAGCATTAACACTGAGGTGACACAGTACCTGTCAGAGCCACTTCAAACTCGACAGTCAGATCCAGTTTCATGGTGGCATGCCAATAAGCAAAGATTTCCAAGTATGGCTAGACTGGCGCAGGCATTTCTTGCACCACCACCTACAAGTGTGCCATCGGAAAGGCTGTTCAGTACTGCAGGAGACATTATCACTGACCACCGTAGTAGCCTTTTACCACAAAATGCGGAGACGTTGATTTCCCTGAAATACAACTCGTCCCTTCTTGACTCTGAGAGTTCAACTTCATAGCCATAATGCAGACTGACTGACTGAAATAGTGAAATTACAGAATGAATCTATTTCAATAAATTCAATCTGTTCAATGTACTGTTGTTGTGAGTTGTAACTGAGCTGCCAATTTGCCAACTGAAAACAATGTGAAAACTAAAAACTGAAACTGAAAACTAAAAATTAATATTAATAAATTAGCATTATGTGCTTATGTATTATGTTTCATCTTGAACTTATGGAACTTAATATTACTTAATTACTTATTCTAATGTAAATGTAATTACTTTACATGTAAATGATTTAATATGAGTATATGTCATCATTGTCATGTCTATAGTAATGAACTGCAGTAATGAACAGTCGAGTGACTCCATTCACCTAAGTCAAGTGATGTAGTACGTTATTTTATTTTTACTTGTTTATTTGTAAATCCGGCTCCGGCCGGATCTCACTTCATACATCCGGCCAAATCCGGCTCCGGCCGGATTTCAACAATTTGAATCCGGTACAGCCCTAGTGGTAACACAATGAGGTAACACAATCTGGTGCGCCCCGTACTTCACTGGCACATCCACTGTGATTGCTCAGATGCCCCTGCCAGACCATTTGCCGTCCTCCTACCCCGCTCCCTTCCTTCTATGTGCTCACTGAACCATAGCACCCAACACCGAGAGTCAGAATGCATCGGAGATTTTCTTGGTCACTTACAGATCCGAACGGTGAGGTGAGTATGAGCGTTTTCTCTATTAGCAATTTTTTTCAATTGAACATTTTCTTCAACTAACATTCTTTTCAATTAACAGTTTTTTAATTCTCATTTTATCTTCATTGCTTCCATTTTTCCATGCTTTTGTTCTTCTCGTCCTGTCGTCACCTTCTGATGTAGTCACAGGAGATCTCCTTGACTATATGTTTTGTTTGTGAATGTGTTTGTTTGCTGATGAAGGCTAGTCGCCGCAACGTTCTGTATGTGTCTTTACTCTGTTATGTAAAGCTGCACTAGTAACACTATGCACGCCAGTGCGCCTTTTGCATTATTTAAACCATCCTCTGCTGGCTTTAAAATCAATAAGTGCAGGTCCGCATGGCCGAATGGATAAGAACGTGTGTTCTTAAACATCCGCTGTAATACCAGAACAATCTATACCGCACTATGAACCACCACAACTATAACCAACGCCACTGAGGCCGGTTGAACGAGGTGGAAAGTTTCTCTTTTTTGTTTTTACAAATCGGATCGGATCGGATTGAATGACATTGGTCTATTGGTAGTTTTAAACGTTTCCCCTCTGTGGGGAAACAACAATTTCTTACTGGTCTCCTGAGGCCACACATAATTTAAAGAAAATTAACCACGCCCATACCAAACTTTGATAACATTAAGAAAGAAATGAGAAGACTGAATATTAACATGTTAGGTATATGTGAGACCAGAGGGCATTATAACTTCCGAGGTATGTAGCATAAACCATTCTGGTGGAAATTAAAAAAAAATATAGGGGTATCAACTATAGTGGATATACAGTGGTACCTCGGGTTACGAACGCCTCAGGTCACGAACAATTCGGGTTACGAACAACAACTTCGAAAATATTTTGTCTCGGGTAACGAACAGTGCCTCGGGTTACGAACGAAGGCGAGAGAGAGAGAGAGAGAGAGAGAGAGAGAGAGAGAGAGAGAGAGAGAGAGAGAGAGAGAGAGAGAGAGAGAGAGAGAGAGAGAGAGAGAGAGCAAGGTTTACCGTTGCAGACAAACGATTGCGTACAGTAAAAATGTAGGCCACGTAGTACAGTACTAACATCGCTTAGCGCTAGCCTAGTAGCCTAGGTTTTCACGCGTGCGCAGCTTCGATTTCATTGGCCTTACTACATAGCAGTAAAAGATTTCTTAGCAGTGGCACTGTATTCAGTTTATCTCTTTCATTATTTTCCGTGTTAACCCCATCAATTATGAGTTCCAAGAACGGTAGTGGTGCTGTTGGGAAGCAGAAACGTATAACAGTTGAGATAAAGAAGGAAATAATTATGAAACATGAAAATGGCGTTCGCGTGTGTGACATAGCTAATGACTACTGCATGGCAAAATCAATTATCTCCACCATAATAAAGAACAAAGAGTTACTCAAATCAGTCGATGTGGCTAAAGGCGTAACTAGGCTGCAGAAGCAAAGACCTCAAATTTTAGAGAAAGTTGAAAATCTTCTCTTGATCTGGATCAATGAAAAGCAACTTGCAGGAGACAGTGTTAGTGAGGCAATAATATGTGAAAAGGCGAAGCTGTTGCACAGTGATTTATTGTCGGAATTGCTTGGTACAAGTGCTGAGACTGACGATTTTAAAGTCAGCAGAGGCTGGTTTGAAAAGTTTAAAATAAAGGAAAGAAGTGGCATTCATAGTGTAATTAGGCACAGAGAGGCTGCAAGTTCTGATGAGAAATAAGCCGAATCGTTCAAGGTGGAATTTGATAAGATCATCAAAGAGGAAGACTACGTTCCATAACAAGTCTTTAAATGCGATGAAACGTGCCTCTTCTGGAAGAAAATGCCAAAGAGGACCTTTATCACACAGGAGGAGAAAGCACTGCCGGGGTACAAACCAATGAAGGACAGGCTAACTCTGCTGTTATGTGCCAATGTTGTAGATGAGATTTTGTCCTTGGCAGAAATATGGGCTTGGAAGTCGATGGCAACGACTTGGAGGACCAAATATGAGAGCTCACTACAGATGAGCTTGTGGATCTTTAGAATGAACAGCTAAAGACATTAAAGGAGGAGCAGTCGTCCGATGATAAGGAGCCAGTGACCGTTTCAACTGCCAGGATTAAAGAACTTTGCAGTAAGTGGGCAGACGTCAAAGACTTCATTGTGAACCACCATCCAAACAAACTTGTTGCTAACAGGGCAGTAAACCTGATCAAAGATAACGCGATGGCCAATTTCAGAAAGATTCTCCAACAAAGGAAGCGAAAGATTTCCCTTGATAGTTTCTTGGTGCAAAAAGATTCCACGTCGGCTGCCAAGAAATAGCGACAAGAAACTCCTGAAACGAATGATTCAGAATAGTAAAGAAAGCGACAAATTTCCTATGAGCGATTTCTTCGAAAGAAAGCGAGAATAATTTATTATTTTTTAGTTTATCATTTAATGTATTTGGTTTGTTTTCTTTCTCTTTAATTAATAGAATCATTCAAGGATCATTCAAAGCTTAGCGGCTTTAGGATCATCACCCTTCAAAATACATTTGGGAAGGTTTTAGAGAAGATAGTCGCTGTTAAGCTGCAGGATTTTTTGGAAAGGGGAAAGCTTCTTCCAAGAGGCCTGGGGAGCTACAGGCCAGGAAAAGATACCTGGTCAAATGCAGCCACTTTTGCCTTTGACGTTTATGAGGGGTTCCAGAGTAGACAGGAAAAGATGGCGGCAGCGCTTGATCTCGAGGATGCTTACAATATAGTTCGCTATGATATTCTGATGACCGCACTGATGGAGAAGGGGGTCAATCCCTGGTTGGTGAACTGGATAGCAGCGTCCTGCATTCTCGTCGGGTTGCTCTCCGTCTGGGTGCGTGGACCTCAGAGCCACATATTTTAACCCCAGGACTGCCACAGGGATCTGCAATCTCACCGGTGCTCTTTAACGTGTATACGAGCAAGATTGCAAACCTAGAAGCACCAGGGGATGGAAGGATACTAACATTTGCAGATGATGTTCTTGCACATAGGGAGGGGGAGATAGGGAGCAAACAGCCCATGAGCTGCAGGTGACAGTAGACAAAGTGATTGATTGGTGAACTGAAAAGAGTGTTGTCATCCACCCGGAAAAGGTGGCTGTTTTGTGGTGCTCTCTAGACAACAGGATTGTGAGAGATGATGTCCCACAACTCACGATAGATGGTAGAGGCGTCAACAGAGAGAACAAACTGAAGAATCTTGGAATCACATTTGACTGGAGTCTGTTCTTCAAGGACCATGTGGAGACGGTTGTGACAAGATCTCAAAAGGGACTCAATGCACTTAAAACTATGACGGCAATGGACACAGAGCAGAGAATTCTCTTCACACTATACCAGAACTTGATCCTCTCCGTGATTGATTATAGACTAGGACTGCTCACTGTCTCAAAGGGTCAGCTGGTGATATTAGAGCGCATAAAGAACGCATTTTCCAAAAATACCGGAAGTACACAGCTGGCGTGTTACGATGTAACTAACACACTGTTCTTTCGTCCTGTTGTTGTGTAGACGAACGGAGTAACTAGTTCACAAGTACAGCTGTTGGATAAAATGTTCTTTAGTAACACGGATTAATGCGTTCTGTTGGATTCAGATGTCATTGTCCCTTTCGCATAGTTTAAAACGTCTGAATACTCATCTAAGCTTGTCAATAGTGTTCATAAGCGCAGGTACTACGGATAATAACACAGTTGAATTCAGGTAGGTTTGGTAGACACTCGTAGCACTGTTCGGTTAAATGTTTATCAGTAAGGGGGCTGCGTGGTCTCGCGGTATGGTGTCCGTCTCGAGTGCTGGAGGTCCCGGGTTCAGGTCCCGGTGAGGACCAGGTTTTATTTAAAGAATCCACCAGGACTTCCAGTAATTTCCCCTGGTCTCTGGGTAGTGAGATCGGACGCCCGTGTGTATTGTTGCGAACGTAAAAAAATCCCTTGGCAGTTGGAAATCGAAAAAGAGTAGCCTAACGGCGCTGCCCGGACAAAATTTCGAGTTAAAAATCTACCCAAAGTATTTCAGGATCCTCGGCGGTGCTTCGGAGTTCGTGCACTGAGCTGAGTTTCTCCAGACTCAGGTTTGAGTTAGGAGGAGAACGGAGCACTTATGGGTTGCACCCGTGTGCCGTGATGTTGATCCATAAACTAAACTAAACTAAACTATGTTTATCAGTATTTAAAATATTATTACCTTTCGTTCTCATAACACACAGATATTCATCACATTTACCTTATTGAAATATAACATATGTACATGGAGACATTGTCCCTATCACAAGTATTTCACAGCGTTTCTGAGGTATATTACATATTAACTCGCTGTGTTACTGAGCGCTATAACTAAATGCAGCTAATGACTGCTTTACTGTGTGCGATCAGGCAAAAGTAGGCTGTCGGATGTGTCGTACGGACATATGGAAAGAAGGTCGGCAATCGTATTTTGAGTGCCGCTGATATGCCTCACTTCGAAACTGAAGTATTGAAGTAATAGAGACCACCTTGCTATCTTATGGTTCGTAGGAGTACCAGTAGTGATGATTGTCAATGGATTGTTGTCCGTCTCAACTATGAAGTGTTTCCCTAACAGAAATCTAGATAATTTTCTAACTGAATAAACCAAAGCGAGGGCTTCTACCTCAGGAGTCGACCAATGTTTTTCTCTTGGTTTGAGCTTTCGACTTACGTAGTATACTGGGTGAAGGATCCCCTCATGGCTTTGCAATAACACGGCCCCGACGGCTATGGAGCTCGCGTCTGTTCTTAATCTGAAAATAGTGTCCAAATTTGGCAATTTGAGTATAGGATTACTAGAAAAATATGACAACACTTTTGTGAATGCTGGTCTCAGGCATTCGCTGTTTACAATTTTGTTCGGTTTATCTTTGGTTAGTAATTTGGTAAGACACTCTGTCAAAGTAGCAAAATTTGGAATGAATTGTCTATAATAATTGAGTAGACCTAGGGCACTTCTTAATTTCTTCTTTGTTGTCGGAAGCGACAACTTTAGAATCCTTGACACAATATTGTCGTCAGTAGTGACAAAGCCGTTGGAAATTGTATAGCCCCAAAATGTTATTTCGTTGAAGGCTATGTCAACCTTTGATGGTTTCACTGTTAGACCGTGGTGTCTGATGCGTTCAAATGTCTGTTGTAAAGTCGTTAAGTGATCTGTCATGGTCCTAGTATGTATGCAGATGTCGTCTATGTAAGAAAGTATATTTGGGATGTCTGTCAGTAGTAGCCTGGTCATTAGTACAAATGTCGCAGGGGCGTTGACTAGCCCGATCGGAAGTTTGCACCATTCGTATAGACCCCAGGGTGTGGCAAATGCTGTTAAATGTATGCTATCTTTATGTATCGGTATTTGCCAATACCCTTTTGTCATATCCAGTTTTGTAAAGTATTTTGCGTCTGTCATTTCTGTTAATATGTCTTCACAGTTATTCATGGGTTCTAAATCTAACTGTGTAATCTTGTTAAGTTTCCGATAGTCAACACAAAGACGTATGGTGTTGTCCTTCTTTTTGACAATCACTATGGGTGAACAAAAATGTGATTGTGATCTTCTGATGGTGTGATTTTTCTCCAGTTCTAGAATTTCTTGATGTGACTTGTCTTTGTAGTGTATGGATATGGAGTATGGCCTGCACTTTATTGGTGTGCTGGATGTCAGAATGATGTGATGCTGTATTAAGTCTGTCTGTCCTGGATGGTTGGAGAAGATACTACTGTAGTCTTGTAACAGTTGTCTGCAATAGTCGGTCTCTGTCTGAGAAAGATTAGGATTTACTTTGATGTCTTGTAGGGTGTCCGTCGTATCAAGTGATTGGACCGGTATTTCGTCTGTATCGTCAACGTCTCTATGGTAGAATATCGTTGTGCTTGCTGCAGTCTCCTCTTGGTCTCCGTCTCTGTTATAGTAAGGTTTTAACATGTTAATGTGGAATATCTTGTGTTTGTTGTTTATTGCGATTTCATAGTCCACTGTCGAGATTTGTCTCAGTACTTTACACGGTCATTGCCATGAGTCCGTCAGTAGGTGTCTGTCGCTAGGCAAAAGTAATAGTACGTCTTGTCCACGTGTCAGTGCTATTGTCCTATTTGCATATTGTCTGTAAATAGCACCAGATTGTTTCAATGATTCTTTCGCTAATATGCAAGATTTCATAATTCTGTCTTGCAATGAAATTACATGTTCATATGATGACAATGGTTTGTGTTCATTTACAGTTTCAGTTAACATAGTGTGATAAATAGCTAATGGGCCCCGTGGTTTGGCTCCATAAACTAATTCAAATGGTGAAAAACCTGTACTGGAATGAGGTACTTCTCTATACGCGAAAACTATAGCAGGTAGATAAGTGTCCCAGTCTTCTGGGTGTTCCTGGGTAACTTTAGCCAACATATGTTTGATGTCACCGTTCATTTTCTCTACAATACCGGTCGAATGAGGGGGATATGGGCTATTAAAGCACTGCTTTACACCTAACATCTTAGTAAAGGCTTGAGTGGCTGCAGCAATGAACTGACTTCCCCGATCTTACAGAATGGTATCAGGAAACCCTATCCTTGAAAAAATGTGGAAGAAAACTTCCATTATATCTTTAGCAATTATATTTCTGTGTGGAATAGCCTCAGGCCACCTCGTACAGAGATCAATAAAAGTTAGAATAAATTTATTACCTCTTGATGTAATATGGTTTAAAGGACCTACGATATCTACCGAGATCTTTTCGAAAGGTCTACTTGCTAGATCTGTTATCTGTAGTTCTGCTTGCGGGTGTTTCCCCTTTTTTACAAGCTTCTGACAGATGTCACACGATCTGTTTGGTGTCACTGCAGAATCTAGGCCAGTAGAACTGGGTTAGTAATCTTGTTCTTGTTTTAGAATAGGCCATATACCCTGCAAAGGGTATGTAATGTGCTAGTTGCAATGCTTTCTGGTGGTGTTCGGTTGGTAACACCGTTTTCGCAGTGGTATCGGCCGCTTTGGTGTAATATCTTGAAAGGATACCACATTTTAGGTCGAAGTACCATCTAGCATTCTTTGTTATTCTTGGCTTTTGGCCTATCAAATTAAAATATTTCTGCACATATACATCAGCCTTTTGGGCTTTTATGAAATTTTCTCTCATGGTATTGAGAGACAGTATGACTGGGCTTAACATTTCTAAAGCCTCAGTTTGGTAAATTTCATCTTGCATTTTTGTAGCAGATCTAGTTACTGCATTTGAAAAATTAGAATTATGACAAGGTGTTACTACATTTGGCACAATACATTGATTAGATGATGTTAATATATTTGCAGACATACGTTCATGAGAAGGTGTTACAACATTTGCACCAATACATTCAGCAGCAGATGTTACTGCATTTGCAACAATACATTCAGCAGCAGATGTTACACGATCATGTGGCATATCATTTACTTCAGGAAGGTTACCCACAATTATGTCACAACATGAGTTCGATAATGCTGCGCATTTAACCTTGCCTATGAGGAATGGGATGTCAATATATGCCCATGCAAGTGGGTATTTCTCGATGTTACCTGAGAAAGTTCTGCATGTAACATGTTTGTCTGTATAGTCTGCAGGTAAGATAAAGTCTCTCTTTAAACCAATAAGAGTACACCAGCTGTTACGTAAAACTGTGGCTGCTTTGCCATTTACATAGCCTTGATGGATGTTAAGTTTACCTTTGGAGTCTATTACCAAATTGGCTTCTTCATTGGCAATAGGTATTGAATGGCCGCATGTTAACAAGCCATCTTCATGAAAACGATTGCAGGTGGTGCATTTTTCCAGATGGAAAACATCAATGGCCTCTGCTGCATTAACTGGATGATTTTCTACTTGTTCCTCATCAGAGGAAGAGCTATCGAACATGGCTGCATTAGCTTTTCTGGTCATTTGTTTACCTTTACAGCCATGGCGCCAGTGACCGTACGCCTTACAAAGGAAACATTTGGTTAGTCGTTTGTAGCTCCTTCTCTCCTTGTTTTGCTTATCTATATAGTTTTGCAAGTATGTGAGGTACCCTTGGTGTCTGTCATACATCTCACTTTCATTATGTTGAAGATTTCAATATCTGCATTGATAGTTCTTATTTACAGATTGCCTGAAGGGTTTCTGTTTATTATAGGTACCTGACTATGTTCTATCATAGGTAGCGGCTGCTACGAACTCTGTGTCAGTTAATACACTAGTGAAACGATGCTTGTTGGTCGTAAAATAAGCCGAACCCCGTTTTTCTATTTGTTTCACACTCTCACACTCACATTCTAGCAGAAATTTAGAAAATGGTGGTGGTAGAGATAAGAGTATCTTATAGAGATAAGAGTATCTTATCTCTTAGAATCAAATCTTTTAACTTGTCAAAGTTGTTATTAATCTTGGCTGATGACAACCATTTACTGAACACATCCTGCACTACTGAAACGTAGTCAGAGAAAGTTTGTGTAGGTTTTGGAGCTAGTTTACTAAACTGTTCTCTGTAGCCTGCTTCATCTAACAGGAAGTGTGCCATGATTTTGGCCTTTATATATTGATAGTCTTTCCTGAGATCTTTGGGAATGGTCTCTATAACTTTGAGAGGTTCCCCTGAAAGACTTCTCATGTAAATAATATTCCATTCTGTCTCTGGGATCTGATAATGCTCCATTAATATGTCAAAATTTTGGGTGAAGTCTGCAATGCAGTCGCCCGTAGCTAAATTTTTGACGATCCCTTGGTAATTTTTATATTGGTTTTCTTTCTCTTGTCTTTGTAACTTTTTAGATTCTTTATCTGCTGATGTTTCGGCCTCTAGCTGTTTAATTTTCAGCTGCATCTCGAGCTCTTCTCGTTTGCTTTGGGCGGAGATCTAAGCTTTTCTTATTTCGGCATCTGTTTCTGCCTGTTTGGTTTTGGCCGCTAGCTCTGACTGTTTCATAGCAGCTTCTAATTATGCCTGTTTAGTTTTAGCCTCCCACTCTGCAGCTCTATCTTCACGTTCTTTGGCTTTCTCCTGTAATTGGACATACTCTGCATATTTTGCCTCACTCCACTTTGTTAACTCGTCACCAGTTAACTTCAATTTTAACCCAGATTCAATGAACTCGTTTAATGTAGACATGATCAATTAATTTAGTTACAATGATGTACAGAAAAATAATTATCTGGTGTTAGTAAATACAATAGGTATGTACAATAATTATCAAAGGTACAGCTGATGCCTGGACTCACACAAAAGTATATATATATATAAAAAAAGAGAATACTGAAGTGAATATGGAGCTCTGGAGTATGCTGGAACACTGAACCAGAGAATGGCTGCTTGATCTTTTACAGGCAGAAAAATGATCTTAGTCGATTATACTTTCGGATGAAACAAAAACCTGTTGCTTTTTGGAAGAGAAACAATTAGGATGTGTATGTTTGTGTGGTGTATGCGTTGTCAGCTAAATTTTGTAGGTTTGTATGCTGTCGAGTATATTTGTTAGTCGTTATGTCGTCCGTTCAACTGTCACTTTCGATGTCACTTGTTTACCAAAATTTTCTTGCTTTCCAGAACTTTTCACGCCATTTCACTCATCTTTAACATATCATTGGTTACCACACTGACACGATCTTTTTATCTTAATTTTGTTCAACAATCCGATGCTACACATCCACGTTCACACTTATTTTATAAATGGTTCAAAAAAAAATGGATAGTGCACTCTTGTTCACGCCTATTTTATCGTCTAATAATTTAATGTCCAAAGCCGGACGTAGACCCCACGTTCACACCTTTTCTATAAATGGTTCAAAGCCGGACGTAGAACCCAACGTTCATACCTGTCAGGATCTTGCTTCACAATCGCACAGGCTCGCAGTAACTAACAGATGTGATAACAAACACTGTCACAGAATGACTGTACGTGCCACACGGCAAATAAAATTATAACCACTTTATTCGCACTTCTCACTCATCGCAAACATTACAGGCATTACCGCCATTATACAATAAATATATACATTCAATGCATCAATACACAACTTACATTTCTACGTCCCAGGCGCACAGTCTTCTATACTCAAACAGGCGTTCTCTCTAATAGCGTCCACTCATACAAGCAGTACGAGCACACACTCCATCCATGCCTGCCCTGTACCACAGTCCGAGGCCGTCTGCCTTCTAACTGCAGTGAGGCCTCGTTGGTCGTGTGTCCACACTGCGTGGACTCCGTGTGCCACGCGTGCCACCACTGACCATTCTCGTCACTGCGTAGTTAGTGCCGCTCATATGCGTACCTGGCCGTAATTGATAGGCGTCGATGATGAAGACACGGCAGATCTGGTGGGGGATTCTGACAAGGTGGGCATCTTGGAGAACATTAGGCGAGGAGAGGAGTAGGTCAGAGTGCCAGCGGAGCAGTCAGACTTGTGCAGAGTTATAATCACACTGAGCCGGGAGTGCAGAGAGTGGCCAGCAGGGGCCACGTAAGTGGAAATCCAGCAACTAATTCAGGATAATGCTCGCCCGGGTGATGTGATTATCTACACGGATGGTTCGGTGTTGAGAGGCAGGAGAAGTGCCTGGGGATTCTTAGCAAAAGCTAATGGTCGACGTTTGGTGCAGGAGAGCCTGGCGTATGATACCACAACATCTAGCTTAAGAATGGAGGTGGAGGCGGTCAGTGCAGCTTTCCGCTGGATGGAGAACACGATACATACACACATCGTGATTGTAACTGACTCAGAAAGCATGCTGAGGAGGGTGAGGACAGGCAGGTTTCGCGCAGAATGGCTTGCTTCGCTTCGGAGGTCACGGGTAGCATGCGTCACCTGGATCTTTTCTCCTGGGCATGCCGGTGTGCTGGGGAATGAACAGGCGGACAGATTGGCTGGCTCGGCAAAACTTGGTGGAGTATTGATGCATGACAGGGCAGACGTGGTTGCCGCCTTGTGGGAGCACGTGTACACCTCGGAGGAGCAAATGGATCACCATAGTCTGGTAAGAATGAGGCAGCGAGGTGTGACGAGGGGATCTGGCCGACGCTCGACGCTCAGCGGAAAGGCGAGACGGACATATAATCAGATTGCTACTGGAACTATTAGTGTTGGAACTCTTCGCTGGCTGCTGAGATGGGGACGGAGCGCTTATTGGAATGCCCCGAATGCTGTGATGTCGGTTCCTAAATCAATCAATCAATCAATCAATCAATCTTTAATTAATACGTGAAGTACACGTATTCTTTGCGTTTTGTCAGGTAAACGACCGGATGTTAATAAAAAAAAGAACGATTCTTTCATCTTTAAACGGATTGTCTCTATTTAATTGATTTCAATGTTTCGGATTACGAACGTTTCGGGATACGAACCGAGTTCTGGAACGAATTAAGTTCGTAACCCGAGGTACCACTGTATAAATAGGAGAAGAACAATGTGGATTTGTAGAAAGCAAGGGTTCAGTAAATGCGAAAGATTCTCAATGCCAATGAATTTCTTCGCCTCACGTTCTCATGCTCAGGGCTTCTGGAATGATATAACGAATTTAGACATGGCCGAGGACCAGTGTAAAAATTTGAAATGACTGTATCCTCAGGGATTTCAACGCCAAAGTAACAACGAGAAGGTGAGTGGTGTGACTGGTGGCTATGGCCTAGGTGATAGGAATGAGAGAGATGACGATTAATAGGCGAAGTGAGCAGAACAAAACCTGGTCTGGCACAGTCAAGGCCTGCATGCACTTATTTTCGCACTGGCGAAAGGCCGTGCAAGTTTATGAGGTTTATGTAGATAAATATTATGTTTAGAGGAAATGCCATTTACGTTTGTAAATTTCATTCATTTTGAACAAATAGTTCTCCTCTCTCTCTCTCTCTCTCTCTCTCTCTCTCTCTCTCTCTCTCTCTCTCTCTCTCTCTCTCTCTCTCTCTCTCTCTCGCTCTCTCTCTCTCTCTCTCTCTCTCTCTCTCTCTCTCTCTCTCTCTCTCTCTCTCTCTCTCTCTCTCTCTGCCAAATGCTGGTGCAGTTACGTTTGCTTAGAGAATATTTAAAATATCATAATAACATTATAGTAATACCTTGATTGATCACTACACGTATTAATAGTTATGTTCAAGCATTCTACAGAATTACTAGATATCTGAAAGAAAAACACCTAGATAAGCAATGAGAGGGGACATAAACATCTATTATTGTGACAAGGGAGACTACTAGAAATTAAAAAAGGAAATTGAATACCTACTTATAATATCACCATTTAACAATAAATCTCTTCCCTGTTCTTTAGGAAATGAAGCTACTAACATCTCAGTCAGATACTCTAAGTTTAAGAACAATGCCTTATAGTTTCCTTAAAGAAAATATGTCTAAACATTGCTTACTTACATTTTATAATCAACTGTTAGCGTTATACATTTAATTTTAATTTCTAAAAGTGATTTTTCAAAGATAGCAATAAATTTTGTAACATTGGTAATTTTTTACTGGCCTCATAAAAACGGCCACACAAATTGTTAAAGAAATTAAATATGCCCATCCCACATACTTTGATTTTGTTTTTATTTTTAAGCGCTCGCTCACTTTGAATTCAAGCGGAGTCTATACACACTTCATTCTATCTGAATGTTGCGTCTGGATTAGCTTTCCCTATTATCAGTGTCTTTTACCATCAGTCGAACTCACTCCGACTTCAGTACATTGTAATTTACATCCCCAAGTCAAGGACGAGAAGTCAACATTTTAGTCGAACTGTCCAGTGTAAGGGTTGAACCCCTTATCTCGGCATCAACACACTGGATGTTTAAGAAAGCGCGTTCCTATCCATTCGGCCATGCTGAATTTTTAACACTGCAATAATCGGAATGATACTATATGAATCATAATTTAACAAAATATAAGTCTGTGGCTTGAGGGCAATGAGCGCCGGCAATTTGGGAGCAGACTGCTTTGCTTTCATTTTCACAATATTATGAGAAAGCAATGGCAAATTACTGAACGCACAATTTCCCAGAACATCACAGTCATTAAATGCTGGGGTTGATTGTGACGTTCTGTAAAGGACATGCAACTAACTTTTAATACAAATAAAAACTAGATCAAAGTACACAGTCAGAAAATACACATGTTTTGTATAGAAATTAAAATTTGAGTTGAGTCAAGAACCGATGTCACATCACTAAGGACATTCCCATAGGGGTCCTCATCTTCAACAACGTGAAAATGAAGATAACAGAAGAACAAATGGAAATAGAGAGCAGCTTTGACAGCAATGAGCAGCGGCTGGTCGAGTGGCTAGAACACCGGGTTCTTCTTCAGGAGACCCGGGTTCGAATCCTCGGTAAGGTGCGAAATAGTTTATGTCGGGGACAAAAAGAAAACTAACCTGCACAGTTCGCCGCGGTCTGTACAAGCCAGGCGGCATTAATTCATTAGGTCAAGAACCCCACCCCCCCCCGCTCCCCATTTGCCCTACACCACTAGGTACTATAGTCAGTAGATGACAAACTGTTTGACAGTTGAAAGCAATGGTATTATGGAAATCCAAGGAAATAATGAAATAAAACAAGAATTGTGATGAAAATATGCACATTGTCTCACCGGGGTCTACAAGAGAGGAAAACAACATAATATGTAATTAGAGGCGACTGGCTACGTCATCGCGTAGTTAGTACAGTAAAACCTCGGTTTTCGTCCATAATCCGTCTGAAAACAATCGACGAAATCCGAAACCTACGAAAACCGAGGCAGTTATTTCCATATCAATCCAATTCATTCGTTCTAGAAATTTCAAAATACATACCAAAAACACATTTTATAGAGAATAAATGTAGTGTTTAATACAATTTTTGGCCCCGAGCCTTGTCCGACCTCACACCTTCGCCGTGCTTAGTAACATTTTAAAATGACACAAAGTAGTGCAGCTTTACATAACATAATTAAGACACATACAGGACGTTGCGGCGATTAGCCTTCATCAGCAAACAAACACATTCACAAACACAACATACAGTCAAGGAGATCTCCTGTGACTACATCAGAAGGTGACGACAGGACGAGAAGAACAAAAGGATGAAAAAATGAAAGCAATGAAGAGAAAATGAGAACTGAAAACAATGTTCATACTCACCTCACAGTTCCAATCTGTAAGCAACCTTGACTGTATGTTGTAGTATATTGGCCTTACTACACAGCAGTAAAAGATTTCTTAGCAGTGGCACTGTGTTCAGTTTATCTCTTTCATTATTTTCCTTGTTAACCCCATCAATTATGAGTTCGAAGAACGGTAGTGGTGCTGCTAGGAAGCAGAAACGTATAACAGTAGAGGTAAAGAAGGAGAACTTAGTGACATCTGGCAAGGTCGAAGGGAATAGACCAAGAGGACGACCGAGAGGAAAATACCTGGATGGCTTGGCCACATGGCATGGACGAGACAGAAACACTGAGCTGATCCACGACTCTGGTGATCGAGTGAAATGGCGAGTCATGACCGCACACGCTTTCCGGCATGGCACATGATTGATTGATTGATTGAAAGAAGGAAATAATTATGAAACATGAAAATGGCGTTCGTTTGTGTGACATCGCTAATGAGTACTGCATGGCGAAATCAACTATCTCAACCATCATAAAGAACAAAGAGTTACTCAAATCAGTCGATGTGGCTAAAGGCGTAACTAAGCTGCAAAAGCAAAGACCTCAAATTTTAGAGAAAGTTGAAAATCTTCTCTTGATCTGGATCAATGAAAAGCAACTTGCAGGAGACAGTGTTAGTGAGGCAATAATATGTGAAAAGGCGAAGCTGATGCACAGTGATTTATTGTCGGAATTGCTTGGTACAAGTGCTGAGACTGACGATTTTAAAGTCAGCAGAGGCTGGTTTGAAAAGTTAAAAATAAAAAGAAGAAAAGAAGTGGCATTCATAGTGTAATTAGGCACAGAGAGGCTGCAAGTTTTGATGAGAAATAAGCTGAAGCGTTCAAGGTGGAATTTGATAAGATCATCAAAGAGGAAGACTACGTTCCATAACAAGTCTTTAAATGCGATAAACGTGCCTCTTCTGGAAGAAAGTGCCAAAGAGGACCTTTATCACACAGGAGGAGAAAGCACTGCCGGGGTACAAACCAATGAAGGACAGGCTAACTCTGCTGTTATGTGCCAATGTTGTAGATGAAATTTTGTCCTTGGCATAAATATGGGCCTGGAAGTCGATGGCAACGACTTGGAGGACCAAATTGGAGAGCTCACTACAGATGAGCTTGTGGATCTTCAGAATGAACAGCTAAAGACATTAAAGGAGGAGCAGTCGTCCGATGATGAGGAGCCAGTGACCGTTTCAACAGCCAGGATTAATGAAATTTGCAGTAAGTGGGCAGACGTCGAAGACTTCATTGTGAACCTACCATCCAAACAAACTTGTTGCTAACAGGGCAGTAAACCTGATCAATGATAACGCGATGGCCAATTTCAGAAAGATTCTCCAACAAAGGAAGCGACAAATTTCCCTTGATAGTTTCTTTGTGTAGAAAGATGCCCAGTCGGCTGCCAAGAAACAGCGACAAGAAACTACTGAAACTATTGATTCAGAATAGCAAAGAAAGCGACAAATTTCATATGAGCGTTTTCTTGGGAAGAAAGATAGAATAAATCTTTTTTTTTTTAAATTTTACATTTATTTTATTTGGTTTGTTTTCTTTCTCTTTTATTAATATAATCATTCAAGGAGCTTAGCGGCTTTAGGATCATCACCCTTCAAAATACATTTGGGAAGGTTTTAGGGAAGATAGTCGCTGTTAAGCTGGAGGATTTTTTTGGAAAAGGGGAAGTTTCTTCCAAGAGGCCTGGGGAGCTACAGGCCAGGAAAAGATACCTGGTCAAATGCAGACACTTTTGCCTTTGACGTTTATGAGGGGTTCCAGAGTAGACAGGAAACGATGGCGGCAGCGCTTAATCTCGAGGATGCTTACAATATAGTTCGCTATGATATTTTGATGACCGCACTGATGGAGAAGGGGGTCAATCCCTGGTTGGTGAACTGGATAGCAGCCGTCCTGCATTCTCGTCGGGTTGCTCTCCGTCTGGGTGCATGGACCTCAGAGCCACATATTTTAACCCCAGGACTGCCACAAGGATCTGCAATCTCACCGGTGCTCTTTAACGTGTATACGAGCAAGATTGCAAACCTAGAAGCATCAGGGGATGGAAGGATACTATCGTTTGCAGATGATGTTCTTGCATATAGGCAGGGGAGAGATAGGGAGCAAACAGCCCAGGAACTGCAGTTGACAGTAGACAAAGTGATTGATTGGTGCACTGAAATGAGTGCTGTCATCCACCCGGAAAAGGCGGCTGTTTTGTGGTGCTCTCTAGACAACACGATTGTGAGAGATGATGTCCCAAACCTCATGATAGATGGTAGAAGCGTCAACAGAGAGAACAAACTGAAGTATCTGGGAATCACATTTGACAGGAGTCTATCCTTCAAGGACCATGTGGAAGACGGTTGTGACAAGACCTCGAAAGGGACTCATTGCAGTTAAAACTATGGCGGCAATGGACACAGAGTCGAGAATGCTCTTCACACTATACCAGCACTTGATCCTCTCAGTGATTGATTATGGACTAGGACACTCCTCCGATGTGTCTCCACCTTGCCGTGGTGGGGGAGCATGCGTGCCCCATTGACCCCATGTGCTATGTCGATGGATGAAAAAACTACATATCGGACAGCTTATGGGATAGGGGCAAGACTAAGCGAGACACAACCTGCTGCTCTGCAGGTAGACTGAGGATAGCAGTCAAAGTATAAATTAGGCGCACGAAGGCAGTCGTTCTTGGTCCGGACACATACCATAAGGCCCTCTGTTGAGGGTTGTGGCTGAACGCCTATAAGCCATAAAACGCTCGGATGTGAAAGCCTGGCCGATACCCACCTACTGAAAAATGGAAGTGAAATTCTGAGCACGCTACATGCCCAGTCCAGATACTTGTCCGAAGGCTCTCAGCTGGGGAATATGAGGGGTCCACGGATGAGAGGGCCTGGCGTTTTTCTCGCTCACCTCTGCACGGAGGTAAGGTGCTGAGCCGGCAGCACATGTAGCCTACCTCGTGAGAGAGTACTAAAAGGTAGAAGAGGTGCCCCAGTCGAATGAAATTGGTTACGAAAACTGTCTGCTAACTCATAGAGAGTACAGACAAAGGTGGAAAAACGTCTCAACAACACGAAATGGAACGCACTGCTAGCGAATCCATTGCGTCGCCCGAAGTTCAAAGCGAAAGTTTACCAAGTGGATGTCTCCCGCAGACTGACCGTTCCTAGTGTGTACTTCGGCGACCAGTGGCAAGCGAATGCCCACGTGGAAGTGAGGAATTAAAGAAGCCATGAGCAGAACGTGGAAAATCCTCGGATGAGCCCAGTCTCAGAGCAATATGTGCCGGCTCTGCAATTATGGAAGCCTCTTTGGATAGCGGGGAAGTCCCATGGTCTGCCCCTGCCTTCCGTTGAGGGTTCACCGTGATGTCGATGACCGTTCTACTTTTACCAGCTGAGATGTGGGCGACACCACAGCACTAACAGTCTAACGTCTCTCGAAACCCCTGGAAGGCTAACCCGTAAAAATGCCTGCTGAAGTCGGATTGTGCTGGCCTACGGGTGCAGATAAATCAGGCACAACGCAAAAAACTTCCGAGTGAAATGTCTTTCGTGCTAGAACAGCTCTGACTACCTAGTTTCCTGAATGCCGCTCTTGTTCGGAACAGCTCTAAGTAGTTTCCGAATGTCCGTTGTGCCTGGAACAGCTATGACGGGCACAACAACAAGCACATGTCCGAACCGAAAACTCGCTGAATGGATACCGTCTGCAGACCTTTCTGGTTTGTGCGGGAACGGCCCGGGGCGAACGAAATGCCCAATATATTGAAGTGAGGAATTAAAGCAGCCATGAGCAGGACGTGACGATTCCCTCGGTGAGCCCAGGACCATGGCGCTATGTGTCGGCCCTGCAATTATGGAAGCCACCCTGGATGGCGGAAAATGCGATGTTACTGCTCCTGCCTTCCTTTGAGGGATGACCGTTAAGTCTTCGACCGTTCCAACTTGGCCAGCTGGATTGTGGACGGTACCGCAAAAGTGAGAGTCTCCCAGGAATGCTACCTGGTCAAAAAAGCACGCTAAAAGTCGGATGTGTTGGCATATGGGTTTCGGCCTCAAGGGCGCATAACTTAGACACACCGCAATCACATCTGAAAAACACTCCGGATGAACGCAAAGAAAAGAAGAAAAAAGGACTAGAACTGCTCACTGTCTCAAAGGGTCAGCTGGTGAAATTAGAGCGCATACAGAACGAAGCTATGCGGGTCATTCTGGGATGCACCAGAGACACACCAGTAGTGTGTATGCGTTGCATCCTTGGTCTGCCGACTGTTGCTGGTAGGCACTAAGGTGATGCAGGACGAAGGCATACCTCAAAGTAGCTGCAGACACAGATCACCCGTTGCATGAGGCGCTGGACGCAAGTTAAGGTTCAGGAGACTGATGATGAGGGAAATCATGGATGGCTCAGGCGGAGGATACGATCAGACAGGTATGCATCTTGGAGAACATTAGGCGAGTAGAGGAGCAGGTCAGAGTGCCAGCGGAGCAGTCAGACTTGTGCAGAGTTATAATCACACTGAGCCGGAAGTGCAGAGAGTGGCCAGCAGTAAGTGGAAATTCAGCACCTAATTCACGATAATGCTCGCCCGGGTGATGTGATTATCTACACGGATGGTTCGGTGTTGAGAGGCAGGAGAAGTGCCTGGGGATTCTTAGCAAAAGCTAATGGTCGACGTTTGGCGCAGGAGAGCCTGGCGTATGATACCACAACATCTAGCTTAAGAATGGAGGTGGAGGCGGTCAGTGCAGCTTTCCGCTGGATGGATACATACACACATCGTGATTGTAACTGACTCAGAAAGCATGCTGAGGAGGGTGAAGACAGGTAGGTTTCGCTCAGAATGGCTTGCTTCGCTTCAGAGGTCACCTGTAGCATTCATAACCTGGATCTTTTCTCCGGGGCATGCCGGTGTGCTGGGGAATGAACAGGCGGACAGATTGGCTGGTGGAGTATTGATACATGACAAGGCAGACGTGGTTGTGGGAGCACGTGTACACCTCGGAGGAGCAAATGGATCACCATAGTCTGGTAAGAATGAGGCAGCGAGGTGTGACGAGGGGATCTGGCCGACGCTAGACGCTCAGAGGAAAGGCGAGACGGACATACAATCAGATTGCTACTGGAACTATTAGTGTTGGAACTCTTCGCTGGCTGCTGAGGATGGGGACGGAGCGCTTATTGGAATGCTCCGAATACTGTGATGTCGGTTCCTAAATCAATCAATCAATCAATCAATCAATCTTTTATTAATACGTAAACGACCGGATGTTAATAAAAAAAAAAAAGAACGATTGTTTCATCTTTAAACGGATTGTCTCTATTTAATTGATTTCAATGTTTCGGATTACGAACGTTTCGGGATACGAACCCTGATCTGGAACGAATTACGTTCGTAACCCGAGGTACCACTGTCAAAATAGGAGAAGAACAGTGTGGATTTGTAAAAGGCAAGGGTTCAGTAAATGCAAAAGATTCTCAATGCCAATGAATTTCCTCGCCTCACGTTCTCATGCCCAGGGCTTTTGGAATGATATAACGAATTTGACATGGCCTAGGACCAATGTAAAAATTTGAAATGACAGTCATCCTCGGGAGTTTCAAAGCCAAAGTAACAACGAGAAGGTGAGTGGTGTGACTGATAGCTACGGCCTAGGTGATAGGAATGAGAGAGATGACGATTAATATGCGAGGTAAGCAGAACAACACCTGGACTGGCACAGCCAAGGCCTGCCTGCATTTATTTTCCCTGGCGAAAGGCCGTGCAAGTTTATGGGGTTTATGTAGATAAATATTATGTTTAGAGGAAATGCCATTTACGTTTGTAAGTTTCATTCATTTTGAACAAATAGTTCTCCTCTCTCTCTCTCTCTCTCTCTCTCTCTCTCTCTCTCTCTCTCTCTCTCTCTCTCTCTCTCTCTCTTTCTCTCTCTCTTTCTTTCTCTCTCTCTCTCTTTCGCTCTCTCTCTCTCTCTCGCTCTCGCTCTCGCTCCCTTTCTCTCTCTCTCTCTCTCTCTCTCTCTCTCTCTCTCTCTCTCTCTCTCTCTCTCTCTCTCTCTCTCTCTCTCTCTCTGCCGAATGCTGGTGCAATTACGTTTGCTTAGAGAATATTTAAAATATCATAATAACATGATAATAATACCTTGATTTATCAATACACGTATTAATAGTTATGTTCACGCATTCTTCATATTTACTAGATATCTAAAAGAAAAACACCTAGATAAGCACCTAGAAGAATGGCTACACAGCTACTTGCTGCCGCTGCCAAAACCGAACAAAGACCATTCCAAGATAAGCGGCTACAGAATCATTACGATGCAGAATACTGTTGGCAAGCTACTGGAGAAAATTGTAGCACACAGACTTGCTTGGGACTTGGAACAGCTCGGCTGCTTCCCGCCCACACTTGGAGGATACAGACGCAACAAAGAGTCATGGCTGAATGCGGCGGTCTTTGCTCAAGATGTTTACGAAGGATTTCAGGTCAGAGAAGAGACATGTGCGGCCGCCATAGACTTAGAGGACGCATATAACAGAGTATCTTTCGAGCACTTGATGCAAACCCTCCTCAGACTGAAAGTGCACCCTCACCTTGTACGATGGATAGCTGCAGTTCTACTCCAAAGGAAGGTGGTGCTAAGATGCGGGAGTTGGTCTTCTGAGCCGATAACGATATGTCCAGGATTGCCGCAGGGTTCACCACTGTCACCAGTACTATTCAACGTGTATACGGTGCCGATCACTGAACAACAGTTGGATGGGAGGGGTAGGACTCTATCATTCGTTGACGACATCCTCGTGTATCGACAGGGTCGAGATAGACAGGCGGTTGCCAACTATATGCAGGGCGAACTAGATCGAATTTCCTCATGGTGTGCTGATGCCGTTGCCCTTGTCAACCCTGCAAAGGCAACGGTTACATGGTTCTCACTAAACAACCATATTGTGAAAACAGACCTGCCGGCAGTAAGAATGGATGGGAGCATTCTGAGTAGAACCCAGTCAATGACATATCTTGGCGTGAGGCTTGATCGTAGCCTGTCCTTCAGAGATCATGTCGATTATGTCATAACGAAGGCTCGAAAAGGTTTGGCAGCAATGAGAGTCATGGCGACTGCCAATATCGAGCAAAGACTGCTATTACTTCTGTTCCAAGGACTTGTGCTTTCACGCATCGAGTATGCCCTGGCCATCCTCACTGTCAGCCCTACACAGATTGGAAGACTTGAAAAGGTACAAAACGAAGCCATGCGCATCATTTTGGGCTGCACGAGAGACACCAGCTGTGTAGCAATGAGATACCTCCTTGACTTCCCGACAATGGAACACAGGATCAAGATCTGGAGAGCTCGTGCATACTTAAAAATAAGTGCAGATGAGCAGCACCCTCTGCATGACGCTGTATTCAGAGAAAAGGGTGACAGGCTAAAGAGGGGCAAATCATGGATGGGTCGGGCGGAAGATGTCGTCGGACAGGTCTGCAGTCTTACCAGTATCAACCCCGGCAAGGATGGGTGCCGGTGCCTCCAGTTTTTAAGTGTACCTTCTCCTGCATTATCACACTCGACAGACGGTGCAGAGAGCAGAACCCTGCCGCTGTCAATGCAGAGGTTAACGCGCTCATCTATGATCACTCAGATAGCCCCGAAGTGCTCATCTATACAGATGGATCTGTTGGAAAGCAGCAGAGAAGTGCGTGGGCATTTACAGCCCGTTCAGCGGGCCGAACCGTTCAAGAATCCAGTGGTGCCCACTCTATGACCACGAGCAGCATGACGATGGAGGTGATGTCAGTTACACAGGCTTTCATATGGCTGGAATCACAGCATTATACCAACGTGTGTGTACTAAGTGATTCAATGAGCATGATTCAGAAGGTCGAAGCTGGATCTGTACGTAGACAGTGGACTGAGTCGCTGCAGAAGTCTGTTGTCCGTAAAGTCACCTTCATCTTCGTCCCGGGACATGCGGGAGTCGAGGGAAATGAACGAGCTGATAAATTGGCTGGCTCTGCACCCCCTGTAGATGGCCAGCCCATGGATCGTGCGGATGTTATTAACGCCCTTAAAGATATGGCGAGAACAGAGGATTTTGACGCCAGTGATTCCACATCGCTCTCCAGGATGAAAGACCTGGGAGTAAGAATCGGCACAGCCAGACGCGAGAGGTACATCGGGAAAACAAAGCGCCTCGTCAACCAACACAGAACTGGCACTATTAGCCACCGGACGCTGATGCATATGCTGGGGGGAGGATCTGAGCACCTATGGACATGTCCGGAGTGCAACGAAGATACCCCAACTGATAACTGAACTGAACTAACCTAGATAAGCAATGAGAGAGGACATAAACATCTAATATTGTAACAAGGGAGACTACTAGAATTTAAAATAGGAAATTGTATACCTAGTTATAATATCATCAGTTAACTATAAATCTCTTCATTGTTCTTTAAGAAATTAAGTAATTAATACAGCAGTCAGATGCTATAAGCTTAAGAATAATGCCAATAGTTTTCTTAAAGAAAATTTGTCTAAACTTTGCTTACTTAACAGACAAATAGGAGCAATAACAGATATGCAAGGAAACACACAAACAGAGGCAATTCATATACTAGAAACATTCCAACAGTACAACATTGACCTATATATAGCAGAATCAGCCAACACACAAACACAAAATAGGTTCTTACAATACACAAAGAAACTGTCAGACACAGATAAGGACACACTAGACACAGAGCTTATATTAGCAGACATAACACATGCACTCAATCAAATGCAAAAAGACAAAACGCCAGGACCAGATGGACTCAGTAGAATTCTACCATCACTTCTTTCCTATCCTAGGCAATTTCCTTCTAAAAGTCTACAAAGAAGCTTTTCACAAACAAGAACTCCCAAACACTTGCAACATGTCATATATAACACTCATACCTAAAGACAACACAGACAAAACACAACTGAAAATCTATAGACCCATCTCATTATTAAACACAGACTACAAAATTCTAGCAAAATCACTTGCAAACAAAAGAAAAAAAGTCATGCCATCACTCATACACCCAGACCGACAGTGCAGTATTCAACACAGAAACATACACCAACATACACATTTCATTAGAGATTTCATTACATACACCCACCAGAAAGACTGTCAATCCTCCCTTTTATCTTTAGACCAGGAGAAGGCGTTTGACAGAATTTCACACTCATTCTTACACAAACCACTAGCGCACTGTAACATAGGACAATATGAAGACAGTGGATATAAATATTGAATAAAAATTCTGAAAGTAAGGTACTGGTGAATCATTCACTCACTATCAGTTTCAGAATCACTAGATCTGTCATGATAAGGGTGCCCACTATCACCAGTACTATATGTACTCACACTAGAACCACTCTTAGAAGCAATTAGACAGGACACTAACATTAAAGGTACATTTATACAAGGGTCTGTGGAGCGGAAATTAATTGCTTATGCAGATGACACCGCTTTCTTCCTTACAACCAACACTTCCATAACGAACATACTTCACACCCTCAGACAGTTTGGTGAAGGAAGTGGGGCCAAAATGAACATACAGAAGTCTAAAATAATGGGTCTGGGGAAGTGGAAGAATAAAGCAGATTTCCCCCCGGATCTAACAGTCACAGATAACATGAAAATATATGGGATCACATTTCCATCCAATCCCAGAAAAACACATACAGAAACATGGCAATCACTGACAAAACAAATTATAGACATATTACATAGGTTCAAATACAAGACATCAACAATTTTTGTAAGAAGCACAATTGTAAACACCTTCATCATTCCCAAAATAATATATTTAGCCACAGTGTTAGACCCCCCAAAACAAACAATCACAGACATAAACAAACACATCAGACAATTCCTCTTCAGCAACACAATTCACAGTATAAAACACAAGACAGTAATACAAGATAAGAAACAAGGAGGAGTAGCTTTACAGGACCTACACACAAAAATACAAGCATTAAGAATAAACCACATAGAACGCATCATCAATCATCCAGATCAACACTCGCTAGCATTATACTATATTGCAATTAGATTACACAGACTTAAGAAAATAGACAAAACAACACAGCACTATTATGGCACACTACCGCACTTCTACAGAGCATGTAAGCAAGCAATTCAAGGCAATGAACATTTAATACAACAGACAACCAAGCAGATATACAAATATTTAGTGTAAGCAACAAGCCCCATCCACTACATCTGAGAATCAAAAGAGGATACAAATATTATATGAAAGACTATAGCTGCACCTTCACTAACTTATACAACAAACATATCATATCGAAATCCAAAGAATTAACATACAGGCTAATTTATAATATGACCCCGACAACAGAGAGAGCAAGCACAGACATCCAAGCAAATAGCCCCATGCCAATTATGTAGACACAATATTCAGGAAACAGAGGACCATCTCTTCTATGGATGCCCAACAATCACAGCCACTAAGGTTGTACTACAACAGTTAATAGAAACACACACAAACAAGAAAACAGACGCATACAAAGCAATATACCTAAATACAATACCCACAACCACAAAAGACAAATACACTAAACTACACGTAGCACTAGCGGAGTATAGAAACATAATATGGTCTAGTCGAAACTCGGCCACTCACAATCACCACACAATACACCCACACATACTATCACAGATTTTCAACATAAAATCTCCCAGCTATTCGCAGATTAAGCAAGCGCCACTCCCGTCAAGTTCACACTACATAACATACATGTTCAAACACACACTCCCACAGATACTGAATACATGTTCCTTCTTTGTTACTGAGTCTATTGGCCCAACCTAGACAGAACGATGGGTGGGTGCCCTTTGTGAGTCAGTGGTCTTGTGGACCGAGGTTTGACCTTCGCCAGAAGCCAGCTCAGGTAAACTCTTTGTAGTGGTGGAAATTTTGCCATCTTGTGTAGCGAACTAAACAAATTCCAATCTGTTTACGCGCTCTCTCTTTCTCTCTCTCCCCTTCTCTCCCCTCTCCCCCAGCTCTCTCTCTCTCTCTCTCTCTCTCTCTTTGTTGACCGCTTTCCCGGTCTCAGCCCAGCCCGCCACAAACAAATCCTTCGCACTTGTGATTAAGGGGAGTGCTGTGATTCAGCAATAGTATTGAACTTGCTTACAGGAAACTAAGCTTGCATGAGGTTGCCTGTAGTGTGAAAGTTTCAATTAAATGGTTTGGTATGCATGGGAGCAAATGATTACTACACCATGCCAAGAATATAATGTCACATGTGCATGAATGTATACGCTGTATTCGCAAATGTAAAAAGACACGTTTTTGTACATAATAAACGGTTAAAAAAAAATCAAACACAAGGTGTCATGGACATTTACAGGGCACTAGAGCGTCACCCTGTAATTTGACATCAGGCCAACAACACCAACGACTTTCACCTCGGTAGCCTAAGAAACCTAGAAATTACAAAGAAGCTACATTTTAATGGGAATGATAATTTAATGTTTATTGTCCAAGCGCACGGCATTCAATGTACTGATTTCTCCAGAATGCACGAGACAGAGCAAGATAAAATGTGTGTGTGTGTGTGTGTGTGTGTGTGTGTGTGTGTGTGTGTGTGTGAGAGAGAGAGAGAGAGAGAGAGAGAGAGAGAGAGAGAGAGAGAGAGAGAGAGAGAGATGGACAGGTGTTACATGCATTCCTCTTGTGTAAGTGGAAATGAAGCATATGCAAGGAATGTATGTTTACATGCACTATGCCATAAATGTCACATTATCATAACTGTATATGTATGTATTTGTTTTATTCACACATGTGACACTTAAGACTAACAACCGGCAACGCTCTGCAATATACACAAACAAAAGAAACACACATTATACCTTGTAAATATGCACTGCTTTGTATGAAATAAACTCTTAAATTTATTTTTTTTTAAATAGAAACGGCCACACAAATTGTTAAAGAAATTAACTATGCCCATCCCACATACTTTAAAAGATTTTTTTAAAATTTTAAGAGCTCGCTCACTTTGAATTCAAGCGGGGTCTATACACACTTCATTCTATCTGAATGTTGCGTCTGGATTATCTTTCCCTATTATCAGTGTCTTTTACCATCAGGCGAACTCACTCAGACTTCAATACATTGTAATTTACGTCCCCAAGTCAAGGACGAGAAGTCAGCATTTTAGTCGAACTGTCCAGTGTAAGGGTTGAACCCCTTATCTCGGCATCAACACACTGGATGTTTACGAAAACGCTTTCCTATCCATTCGGCCATGCTGAATTTTTAACAGTGCATTAATCGGAATGATAATATATGAATCATAATTTAACAAAATATACGTCTGTGGCTTGAGGGCAATGAGCGCCGGCAATTTGGAGAGCAGACTGCTTTGCTTTCATTTTCACAATATTATGAGAAAGCAATGGCAAATTATTGAACGCACAATTTCCCAGAACATCACAGTCATTAAATGCTGGGGTTGATTGTGACGTTCTGTAAAGGACATGCAACTAACTTTTAATACAAATTAAAACTAGATCAAAGTACACAGTCAGAAAATACACATGTTTTGTATACAATATAAAATGACACAAAGTAGTGCAGCTTTACATAACAGAATTACGACACATACAGGACGTTGCGGCGATTAGCCTTCATCATCCTTGACTATATGTTGTGTTTGTGAATGAAGAAGAAGAAGAAGAAGAAGAAGAAGAAGAAGAAGAAGAAGAAGAAGAAGAAGAAGAAGAAGAAGAAGAAGAAGAAGAAGAAGAAGAAGAAGAAGAAGAAGAAGAAGAAGAAGAAGAAGAAGAAGAAGAAGAAGAAGAAGAAGAAGAAGAAGAAGAAGAAGAAGAAGAAGAAGAAGAAGAAGAAGAAGAAGAAGAAGAAGAAGAAGAAGAAGAAGAAGAAGAAGAAGAAGAAGAAGAAGAAGAAGAAGAAGAAGAAGAAGAAGAAGATTGTTAATTTACACCCAACTACTGTAGCACAAAGTACGCTTAGTTGGAAACCAGAAACTCAACAGCGAATGCTATACGGATCTTGTCTCAGGCTTGTAACCAAGCCGCTGTGCTTTTCCATCTTCTGTTGTATATTGCTCCCGGACTCTTTTAAGTTTTAACTCGTGCTAGACAGCCAGCTCAATCAGCGCAGGTTGCTAGACCGCTGGGGAGTAAACCACAATGTCTGGTCGCTTCTGAAACTTCAATTATCTTAGGATACATGTCACGGTCTTTTAGGTCTACCCTCAGCGCACAGTCTTCTGTGCCTTCGACGATGGATGACATGTTTGCAGAGCATTCGAGTCTACCTTTCGGTTTATATCCAACGTCGTGGTTTTCTTATAATCCTTTTCTTGTACAGTAAGAAATTACAAGAATCTCAAATGATGGTGTTTCTTTGACGCTTAAGGTTTGTCTGTGGGTGTGTGTGTGTGTGTGTGTGTGTGTGTGTGTGTTTGTGTGTGTTTGTGTATGTGTATGTTTTGATGTGTGTGTGTGTTGTGTGTGTGTGTCTGTGTGTGTGAGTGCAGCGCATTCGCTCGTTTGAACTCAAGCGTAGTCCGTACAGTTGCTACTATTCCTAGCGTGTGGATTAGCTTTCCCTATCACCCTCGCCATCATACGAATCCACTCCGACTTCTGAGATACTTGTAACTTACGTCCCCAAATTAAGGACGAGAAGTCAACATTTTAGTCCAGTTGACCAGTGTTGAGGTTGAACGGACGTTAAAAAGTTAGCGCTTGAATCCAATAAGCCAAGCTGACCTCATGGCTGAAGTGATTTTTCCAGAAACTACATCTTGTGCAGTGAGATAGAAGAAGATTCCTACCCACCATGTTTCTCTTTTGTGGATTCTTCTCATTGAAAAAGAGCCAGAAGTTTATTTAATGGCCCCCGGGTTTCCCCACAAGCTGTTTCTTGTGCAATGAGAAGAACAAGAATCTCATTTACGGTATTTCTTTGATGGCCTCTGTGGTTTCCCCTCAAGTGGTTTCTTGTGCAATGCGAAAGAACAAGAATATCGAATGACGTTTCTCTGATGACCTCAGTAGTTTCACCACAAGCGGTATCGTTTACAGTAAGAAAGAACAATATTCTCAATTGATTATGTGTCTCTTATGGACTCAATGGTTTCCCACAAGCTGTATCTTGTACAGCTTGCTGGAACGCCTGGAACGGATGCAGGCTGAAATTGACTCCAAAAAACCACAGCTGATTAAAAATGGGGACCTAAGATCACAAGACGTCTAGCATTTTATTTGGCTCATCTACTTATATCTGCGGTGTATTGGGTTTAGCTCTTAATCTGCTCAAGTAGTACGCATTTCAGGCCCAATGTACAGGTAGTTCATAGAAGATGTGTACTCGAAGATTAAATCAAATGTACAGGTAGCTCATAGAAGATGTGTGCTCGAAAATTAAATGAAACGTACAGGTAATTCATACAAGATGTCCTGTACATTCATTCACAAAACTGCGGACATTGACTCACAACACTGTGGAAACTGACTCACAACACTGTGGACATTCACTCACAAGACTGTGGACATTGACTCACAACAATGTGGACAGTGACTCTCAACACTGCGGACATTGACTCACAACACGGTCGAAATTGGCTCAAAACACTATGGACATTGACTCACAACACTGTGGACATTGACTCACAACACTGTGGACATTGACTCACAACACTGTGGACATTGACTCACAACACTGTGGGCATTGACTCAAAACACTGTGGACATTGACTCACAACACTGTGGACATTGACTCACAACACTGCGGACATTGACTCACAACACTGTTAATACTAACTACCAACACTGTGGACATTGACTCACAAAATTGTGGACAATGAATCACAACACTGTGGACTTTGACTCACAACACTGTTGAAACTAACTCAGAACACTGTGGACATTGACTCACAACACTGTGGACATTGACTCACAACACTGTGGACATTCACTCACACCACTGTGGACATTGACTCACAACACTTTGGATATTGACTCACAACGCTGCAGACATTCACAACACTGTGGACACTGACTCACAACACTGTAAACATTGACTAACAACACAGTGGACATTGACTCACAACACTGTGGACATTGACTGACAAATCTGCAGACATTCACTCACAACACTGTGGACACTGACTCACAAAACTGTGGACATTCACTCGCAACACTGTGGACATTCACTCACAAAACTGTGGACACTTTCTCACAACACTGTGGACATTCACTCACAACACTGTGGACATTCACTCACAACACTGTGGACATTGACTCACAACATTGTCGACATTGACTCACAACACTGTGGACATTGACTCACAACACTGTGGAAATTGCCTCATAACACTGTGGACATTGACACACAACACTGTTGAAACTAACTCAGAACACTGTGGACATTGACTCACAACACTGTGGACATTGACTCACAACACTGTGGACATTGACACACAACACTGAGGACATTGCCTCACATCACTGTGGACATTGACTCACAACACTGTTGAAACGAAGTCAGAACACTGTGGACATTGACTCACAAAAATGTGGACATTGACTCACAACATTGTGGACATTGACAGACAACACTGTGGGCATTGACTCACAACACTGTTGATACTAACTCACAACACTGTGGACATTGACTCACAAGATTGTGGACAATGACTCACAACACTGTGGACTTTGACTCACAACACTATGGACATTGCCTCACAACACTGTGGACATTGACTCACAACACTGTGGACATTGACTCACAACAATGTGGACATTGACTCACAAAAATGTGGACATTGACAGACAACACTGTGGACACTGACTCACAACGCTGTGGACACTGACTCACATCACTGTGGACATTCACTCACAACACTGTGGACATTCACTCACAAAACTGTGGACACTGACTCACAACACTGTGGACATTCCATTCACTCACAACACTGTGGACACTGACTCACAACACTGTGGACATTCACTCACAACACTGTGGACATTCACTCACAAAACTGTTGACACTGACTCAGAACACTGTGGACATTCACTCACAACACTGTGGACACTCACTCATAACATTGTGGACATACACTCACAACACTGTGGACACTGACTCACAACACTGTGGACATTCACTCACAACACTGTGGACATTCACTCACAACACTGTGGACATTCACTAACAACACTGTGTACACTGACTCACAACACTGTAGATCTTCACTCACAACACTGTGGACACTGACTCATAGCTCTGTAGACATTCACTCACAATACTGTAGACATTGACTCACAACACTGTGGACATTGACTCACAACACTGTTGATACTAACTCAAAACACTGTGGACATTAACTCACAAATCTGTGGACACTGACACACAACACTGTGGAAATTCACTCACATCACTGTGCGCATTCACTCACAACACTGTTGACTCTGAATCACAACTCTGTTGACTTTCACTCACAACACATTGGACATTCACTCACAACACTGTGGACATTGACTTACAACACTGTTGATACTAACTCACAACACTGTGGACATTCACTCACAACACTATGGACACTAACTGACAACACTGTAGTCATTCACTCACAACACTGTGGACATTCACTCACAACACTGTGGTCATTCACTTACAACAATGTGGACACTGACTCACAACACTGTGGACACTGACTCACAACTCTGTGGACATTGACTCACTACACTGTGGACACTGACTCACAACTCTGTGGCAATTGGCTCACAACACAGTGGACATTCACTCAACACACTGTGGACATTCATTCACAACGCTGTGGACACTGATTCAGAACACAGTAGACATTCACTCACAACACTGTAGACATTCACTCACACCACTGTAGACATTTACTTATAACAATGTAGACATTCACTCACAACACTGTAGACATTCACTCACAAGACTGTGGACATTCACTCACAACACTGTAGACATTCTCTCACAACACTGTGGACATTCACTCACATTATTGGAGACATTCACTCAAAACACTGTGGACATTCACTCACAACATTGTAGACATTCATTCACAACACTGCAGACATTCACTCACAACATTGTAGACATTCACTCACAAGACTGTGGACACCGACTGACAAAACTTTAGACATTCAATCACAACACTGTGGACACTGGCTCACAACACTGTGGATATTCACTCACAACACTGTGGACATTCACTCACAAAACTGTGGACACTGACTCACAACACTGTGGACATTCCATTCACTCACAACACTGTGGACACTGACTCACAACACTGTGGACATTCACTCACAACACTGTGGACATTCACTCACAAAACTGTTGACACTGACTCAGAACACTGTGGACATTCACTCACAACACTGTGGACATTCACTCATAACATTGTGGACATACACTCACAACACTGTGGACGCTAACTCACAACACTGTGGACATTCACTCACAACACTGTGGACATTCACTCACAACACTGTGGACATTCACTAACAACACTGTGTACACTGACTCACAACACTGTAGACCTTCACTCACAACACTGTGGACACTGACTCACAGCTCTGTAGACATTCACTCACAATACTGTGGACATTGACTCACAACACTGTGGACATTGACTCACAACACTGTTGATACTAACTCAAAACACTGTGGACATTAACTCACAAATATGTGGACACTGACTCACAACAAAGTGGAAATTCACTCACATCACTGTGCGCATTCACTCACAACACTGTTGACTCTGAATCACAACTCTGTAGACTTTCACTCACAACACATTGGACATTCACTCACAACACTGTGGACATTGACTTAATACACTGTTGATACTAACTCACAACACTGTGGACATTCACTCACAACACTGTGGACATTCACTTACAACAATGTGGACACTGACTCACAACACTGTGGACACTGACTCACAACTCTGTGGACATTGACTCACTACACTGTGGACACTGACTCACAACTCTGTGGCAATTGGCTCACAACACAGTGGGCATTCACTCAACACACTGTGGACATTCATTCACAACGCTGTGGACACTGATTCAGAACACAGTAGACATTCACTCACAACACTGTAGACATTCACTCACAACACTGTAGACATTCACTTATAACAATGTAGACATTCACTCACAACACTGTAGACATTCACTCACAAGACTGTGGACATTCACTCACAACACTGTAGACATTCTCTCACAACACTGTGGACATTCACTCACATTATTGGAGACATTCACTCAAAACACTGTGGACATTCACTCACAACATTGTAGACATTCATTCACAACACTGCAGACATTCACTCACAACATTGTAGACATTCACTCACAAGACTGTGGACACCGACTGACAAAACTTTAGACATTCACTCACAACACTGTGGACACTGGCTCACAACACTGTGGACATTCACTCACAACACTGTAGACATTCACTCACAACACTGTGGACATTCACTCACAACACTGTGGACATTGACTCACAACACTGTTGATACTAACGCACAACACTGTGGACATTCACTCACAACACTGTGGACAGTAACTCACAACACTTTATTTATTCACTCACAACACTGTTGACATTCACTCACAACACTGTGGACATTCACTTACAACAATGTGGACACTGACTCACAACACTGTAGACACTGACTCACAACTCTGTGGACATTGACTCACAACACTGTGGACACTGACTCACAACTCTGTGGACATTTACTCACAACACTGTGGACACTAACTCACACCTCTATGGCCATTGGCTCACAACACTGTGGAACATTCACTCACAACACTGTGGACATTCACTCACAACGCTGTGGACACTGATTCAGAACACTGTAGACATTCACTCACAACACTGTAGACATTCAATCACAACACTGTAGACTTTCACTTATAACACTGTAGACATTCACTCACAACACTTTAGACATTCATTCACAACACTGTGGACATTCACTAACAACACTGTGGACATTCACTCACAACACTGTGGACATTCACTCACAACGCTGTGGACACTGATTCTGAACACTGTAGACATTCACTCACAACACAGTAGACATTCACTCACAACACTGTAGACATTCACTCCAAACACTGTAGACATTCACTCACAAGACTATGGACATTCACTCACAACACTGTGGACATTCACTCACAATATTGTAGACATTTTTCACAATACTGCCGACATTCACTCACAATATTGTAGACATTCACTCACAAGACTGTGGACACCAACTGACAAAGCTTTAGACATTCTCTCACAACACTGTGGACACTGGCTCACAACACTGTAGACATTCACTCACAAAACTGTGGACATTCACTCACAACACTGTGGACATTCACTCACAAAACTGTGGACATTCACTCACAATGCTGTAGACATTCACTCACAACACTGTAGATATTAACTCACATTATTGGAGACATTCACTCACAACACTGTGGACATTCACTCACAACATTTTAGACATTCACTCACAACACTGCAGACATTCACTCAGAACATTGTAGACATTCACTCTTAACACTGTAGACATTTACTCACAACACTGTGGACATTCACTCACAACACTGTAGACATTCACTCACAACACTGTGGACATTCACTCACAACACTGTAGGCATTCACTCTTAACACTGTAGACATTTACTCACAACACTGTGGACATTCACTCACAACACTGTAGACATTCACTCCAAACACTGTAGACATTCACTCACAAGACTCTGGACATTCACTCACACCACTGTAGACATTCACTCACAACACTGTAAATATTCACTCACGTTATTGGAGACATTCACTCACAACACTGTGGACATTCACTCACAACATTGTAGACATTTTTCACAACACTGCAGACATTCACTCACAATATTGTAGACATTCACTCACAAGACTGTGGACACCAACTGACAAAACTTTAGACATTCTCTCACAACACTGTGGACACTGGCTCACAACACTGTAGACATTCACTCACAAAACTGTGGACATTTACTCACAACACTGTGGACATTCACTCACAAAAATGTGGACATTCACTCACAATGCTGTAGACATTCACTCACAAAACTGTAGACATTAACTCACATTATTGGAGACATTCACTCACAACACTGTGGACATTTACTCACAACATTTTAGACATTCACTCACAACACTGCAGACATTCACTCACAACACTGTAGACATTCACTCACAGCACTGTGGACATTCACTCACAACACTGTGGGCATTCAATCTTAACACTGTAGACATTCACTCACAACACTGTAGACATTCACTCACACCACTGTAGACATTCACTCACAACACTGTGGACACTAATTGACAACACTGTGGACATTGACTGACAACACCATGGACATTCACTTACAACACTGTGGACATTCACTCACAACACTGTGGAAATTGACTCACATCACTGTGGATATTCACTCACAACACTGTGAACATTGACTCAAAACACTGTGGACATTAATTCTTAACACTGTAGACATTCACTCACAACACTGTGGATATTCACTCACAACACTGTGGACATTGGCTCACAACACTGTGGACATTGACTGACAACAGTGCAGACATTCACTCACAACACTGTGGACACTGACTCACAACACTGTGAACATTTACTCGCAACTCTGTGGACATTCACTCACAAAACTGTGGACACTTTCTCACAACACTGTGGACATTCACTCACAATACTGTGGACACTCACTCACAACACTGTGGACATCGAATCACAAAAATTTGGACATTGACTTACAACATTGTGGACATTGACAGACAACACTGTGGGCATTGACTCACAACACTGTTGATACTAACTCACAACACTGTGGACATTGACTCACAAAATTCTGGACAATGACTCACAACACTGTGGACTTTGACTCACAACACTGTGGACATTGCCTCACAACACTGTGGACATTGAATCACAACACTGTGGACACTGACTCACAACACTGTGGACATTGACTCACAACACTGTGGACATTCACTCGCAACACTGTTGACATTCACTCACAAAACTGTGGACACTTTCTCACAACACTGTGGACATTCACTCGCAACACTGTGGACATTCACTCACAACACTGTGGACATTGACTCACACCATTGTGGAGATTGTCTCACAACACTGTGGACATTTGACTCACAACACTGTAGACATTGCCTCATAACACTGTGGACATTGACTCACAACACTGTTGAAACTAACTCAGAACACTGTGGACATTGACTCACAACACTGTGGACATTGACTCACAAAAATGTGGACATTGAGTCACAAAATGTGGACATTGACTCACAACATTGTGGACATTGACAGACAACACTGTGGACATTGACTCACAACACTGTGGACATTCACTCACAATACTGTGCATATTCACTCACAACACTGTAGACATTGACTCACAACACTGTGGACATTGACTGACACCACTGTGGTCACTGACTCACAACGCTGTGGACACTGACTCACAACACTGTGGACATTCACTCACAAAACTGTGGACACTGACTCACAACACTGTGGACATTCCATTCACTCACAACACTGTGGACACTGACTCACAACAATGTGGAGATTCACACACAACACTGTGGACATTCACTCACAAAACTGTTGACACTGACTCAGAACACTGTGGACATTCACTCACAACACTGTGGACATTCACTCATAACACTGTGGACATACACTCACAACACTGTGGACATTCACTCACAACACTGTGGACATTCACTCACAACACTGTGGACATTCACTAACAACACTGTGTACACTGACTCACAACACTCTAGACTTTCACTCACAACACTGTTGACTCTGAATCACAACTCTGTAGACTTTCATTCACAACACATTGGACATTCACTCACAACACTGTGGACATTGACTTAAAACACTGTTGATACTAACTCACAACACTGTGGACATTCACTCACAACACTGTTGACTTTGAATCACAACTCTGTAGACATTCACTCACAACACTGTGGACATTCAGTCACACCACTGTGGACATTGACTCACACCACTGTTGATACTAACGCACAACACTGTGGACACTAACTCACAACACTGTAGTCATTCACTCACAACACTGTGGACATTCACTCAGAACACTGTGGTCATTCACTTACAACAATGTGGACACTGACTCACAACACTGTGGACACTGACTCACAACTCTGTGGACATTGACTCACTACACTGTGGACACTGACTCACAACTCGGTGGCAATTGGCTCACAACACAGTGGACATTCACTCAACACACTGTGGACATTCATTCACAACGCTGTGGGCACTGATTCAGAACACAGTAGACATTCACTCACAACACTGTAGACATTCACTCACAACACTGTAGACATTCACTTCTAACACTGTAGACATTCACTCACAACACTGTAGACATTCACTTACAAGACTGTGGACATTCACTCACAACACTGTAGACATTCACTCACAACACTGTGGACATTCACTCACAACACTGTAGACATTCACTTACAAGAATGTGGACATTCACTCACAACACTGTAGACATTCCTCTCACAACACTGTAGGACATTCACTCACACTATTGGAGACATTCACTCACAACACTGTGGACATTCACTCACAACACTTGTAGATATTCATTCACAACACTGCAGACATTCACTCACAACATTGTAGACATTCACTCACAAGACTGTGGACACCGACTGACAAACTTTAGACATTCACTCACAACACTGTGGACACTGCTCACAACACTGTGGACATTCACTCACAACACTGTGGACATTCACTCACAACACTGCAGACATTGACTCACAACACTGTTGATACTAACGCACAACACTGTGGACATTCACTCACAACACTGTGGACACTAACTCACAACACTTTAGTTATTCACTCACAACACTGTGGACATTCACTCACAACACTGTGGACATTCACTTATAACAATGTGGACACTGACTCACAACTCTGTGGACATTGACTGACAACACTGTGGACACTGACTCACAACTCTGTGGACATTGACTCACAACACTGTGGACACTACCTCACACCTCTACGGCCATTGGCTCACAACACTGTGGACATTCACTCACAACACTGTGGACATTCACTCACAACGCTGTGGACACTGATTCAGAACACTGTAGACATTCACTCACAACACTGTAGACATTCAATCACAACACTGTAGACTTTCACTTATAACACTGTAGACATTCACTCACAACACTTTAGACATTCATTCACAACACTGTGGACATTCACTAACAACACTGTGGACATTCACTCACAACACTGTGGACATTCACTCACAACGCTGTGGACACTGATTCTGAACACTGTAGACATTCACTCACAACACAATAGACATTCACTCACAACACTGTAGATATTCACTCAAAACACTGTAGACATTCACTCACAAGACTGTGGATATTCACTCACAAACACTGTAGACATTCACTCACAACACTGTAAATATTCACTCACGTTATTGGAGACATTCACTCAAAACACTGTGGACATTCACTCACAACATTGTGGACACTGACTCACAACACTGTAGACACTGACTCACAACTCTGTGGACATTGACTCACAACACTGTGGACACTGACTCACAACTCTGTGGACATTTACTCACAACACTGTGGACACTAACTCACACCTCTATGGCCATTGGCTCACAACACTGTGGACATTCACTCACAATACTGTGGACATTCACTCACAACGCTGTGGACACTGATTCAGAACACTGTAGACATTCACTCACAACACTGTAGACATTCAATCACAACACTGTAGAATTTCACTTATAACACTGTAGACATTCACTCACAACACTTTAGACATTCATTCACAACACTGTGGACATTCACTAACAACACTGTGGACATTCACTCACAACACTGTGGACATTCACTCACAACGCTGTGGACACTGATTCTGAACACTGTAGACATTCACTCACAACACAGTAGACATTCACTCACAACACTGTAGACATTCACTCCAAACACTGTAGACATTCACTCACAAGACTATGGACATTCACTCACAACACTGTGGACATTCACTCACATTATTGTAGACATTTTTCACAATACTGCCGACATTCACTCACAATATTGTAGACATTCACTCACAAGACTGTGGACACCAACTGACAAAGCTTTAGACATTCTCTCACAAAACTGTGGACACTGGCTCACAACACTGTAGACATTCACTCACAAAACTGTGGACATTCACTCACAACACTGTGGACATTCACTCACAAAACTGTGGACATTCACTCACAATGCTGTAGACATTCACTCACAACACTGTAGACATTAACTCACATTATTGGAGACATTCACTCACAACACTGTGGACATTCACTCACAACATTTTAGACATTCACTCACAACACTGCAGACATTCACTCAGAACATTGTAGACATTCACTGACAAGGCTGTGGACACCGACTGATAAACCTTTAGACATTTACTCGCAACACTGTGGACACTGGATCACAACACTGTGGACATTCACTCACAACACTGTAGACATTCACTCACAACACTGTGGACATTCACTCACAACACTGTAGGCATTCACTCTTAACACTGTAGACATTCACTCACAACACTGTGGACATTCACTCACAACACTGTAGACATTCACTCCCAACACTGTAGACATTCACTCACAAGACTCTGGACATTCACTCACACCACTGTAGACATTCACTCACAACACTGTAAATATTCACTCACGTTATTGGAGACATTCACTCACAACACTGTGGACATTCACTCACAACATTGTAGACATTTTTCACAACACTGCAGACATTCACTCACAATATTGTAGACATTCACTCACAAGACTGTGGACACCAACTGACAAAACTTTAGACATTCTCTCACAACACTGTGGACACTGGCTCACAACACTGTAGACATTCACTCACAAAACTGTGGACATTCACTCACAACACTGTGGACATTCACTCACAAAAATGTGGACATTCACTCACAACGCTGTAGACATTCACTCACAAAACTGTAGACATTAACTCACATTATTGGAGACATTCACTCACAACACTGTGGACATTTACTCACAACATTGTAGACATTCACTCACAACACTGCAGACATTCACTCAGAACATTGTAGACATTCACTGACAAGACTGTGGACACCGACTGATAAAACTTTAGACATTTACTCGCAACACTTTTGACACTGGCTCACAACACTGTGGACATTCACTCACAACACTGTAGACATTCACTCACAGCACTGTGGACATTCACTCACAACACTGTGGGCATTCAATCTTAACACTGTAGACATTCACTCACACCACTGTAGACATTCACTCACAACACTGTGGACACTAATTGACAACACTGTGGACATTGACTGACAACACCATGGACATTCACTTACAACACTGTGGACATTCACTCACAACACTGTGGAAATTGACTCACATCACTGTGGATATTCACTCACAACACTGTGAACATTGACTCAAAACACTGTGGACATTAATTCTTAACACTGTAGACATTCACTCACAACACTGTGGATATTCACTCACAACACTGTGGACATTGGCTCACAACACTGTGGACATTGACTGACAACAGTGCAGACATTCACTCACAACACTGTGGACACTGACTCACAACACTGTGAACATTTACTCACAACACTGTGGACATTCACTCACAAAACTGTGGACACTTTCTCACAACACTGTGGACATTCACTCACAATACTGTGGACACTCACTCACAACACTGTGGACATCGAATCACAAAAATGTGGACATTGACTTACAACATTGTGGACATTGACAGACAACACTGTGGGCATTGACTCACAACACTGTTGATACTAACTCACAACACTGTGGACATTGACTCACAAAATTGTGGACAATGACTCACAACACTGTGGACTTTGACTCACAACACTGTGGACATTGCCTCACAACACTGTGAACATTGAATCACAACACTGTGGACACTGACTCACAACACTGTTGACATTGACTCACAACACTGTGGACATTCACTCACAACACTGTGGACATTCACTCACAATACTGTGGACATTGACTGACAACAATGCAGACATTCACTCACAAAACTGTGAACACTGACTCACAACACTGTGGACATTCACTCGCAACACTGTTGACATTCACTCACAAAACTGTGGACACTTTCTCACAACACTGTGGACATTCACTCGCAACACTGTGGACATTCACTCACAACACTGTGGACATTGACTCACACCATTGTTTACATTGTCTCACAACACTGTGGACATTGACTCACAACACTGTAGACATTGCCTCATAACACTGTGGACATTGACTCACAACACTGTTGAAACTAACTCAGAACACTGTGGACATTGACTCACAACACTGTGGACATTCACTCACAACGCTGTGGACACTGATTCTGAACACTGTAGACATTCACTCACAACACAATAGACATTCACTCACAACACTGTAGATATTCACTCAAAACACTGTAGACATTCACTCACAAGACTGTGGATATTCACTCACAACACTGTAGACATTCACTCACAACACTGTAAATATTCACTCACGTTATTGGAGACATTCACTCAAAACACTGTGGACATTCACTCACAACATTGTGGACACTGACTCACAACACTGTAGACACTGACTCACAACTCTGTGGACATTGACTCACAACACTGTGGACACTGACTCACAACTCTGTGGACATTTACTCACAACACTGTGGACACTAACTCACACCTCTATGGCCATTGGCTCACAACACTGTGGACATTCACTCACAATACTGTGGACATTCACTCACAACGCTGTGGACACTGATTCAGAACACTGTAGACATTCACTCACAACACTGTAGACATTCAATCACAACACTGTAGAATTTCACTTATAACACTGTAGACATTCACTCACAACACTTTAGACATTCATTCACAACACTGTGGACATTCACTAACAACACTGTGGACATTCACTCACAACACTGTGGACATTCACTCACAACGCTGTGGACACTGATTCTGAACACTGTAGACATTCACTCACAACACAGTAGACATTCACTCACAACACTGTAGACATTCACTCCAAACACTGTAGACATTCACTCACAAGACTATGGACATTCACTCACAACACTGTGGACATTCACTCACATTATTGTAGACATTTTTCACAATACTGCCGACATTCACTCACAATATTGTAGACATTCACTCACAAGACTGTGGACACCAACTGACAAAGCTTTAGACATTCTCTCACAAAACTGTGGACACTGGCTCACAACACTGTAGACATTCACTCACAAAACTGTGGACATTCACTCACAACACTGTGGACATTCACTCACAAAACTGTGGACATTCACTCACAATGCTGTAGACATTCACTCACAACACTGTAGACATTAACTCACATTATTGGAGACATTCACTCACAACACTGTGGACATTCACTCACAACATTTTAGACATTCACTCACAACACTGCAGACATTCACTCAGAACATTGTAGACATTCACTGACAAGGCTGTGGACACCGACTGATAAACCTTTAGACATTTACTCGCAACACTGTGGACACTGGATCACAACACTGTGGACATTCACTCACAACACTGTAGACATTCACTCACAACACTGTGGACATTCACTCACAACACTGTAGGCATTCACTCTTAACACTGTAGACATTCACTCACAACACTGTGGACATTCACTCACAACACTGTAGACATTCACTCCCAACACTGTAGACATTCACTCACAAGACTCTGGACATTCACTCACACCACTGTAGACATTCACTCACAACACTGTAAATATTCACTCACGTTATTGGAGACATTCACTCACAACACTGTGGACATTCACTCACAACATTGTAGACATTTTTCACAACACTGCAGACATTCACTCACAATATTGTAGACATTCACTCACAAGACTGTGGACACCAACTGACAAAACTTTAGACATTCTCTCACAACACTGTGGACACTGGCTCACAACACTGTAGACATTCACTCACAAAACTGTGGACATTCACTCACAACACTGTGGACATTCACTCACAAAAATGTGGACATTCACTCACAACGCTGTAGACATTCACTCACAAAACTGTAGACATTAACTCACATTATTGGAGACATTCACTCACAACACTGTGGACATTTACTCACAACATTGTAGACATTCACTCACAACACTGCAGACATTCACTCAGAACATTGTAGACATTCACTGACAAGACTGTGGACACCGACTGATAAAACTTTAGACATTTACTCGCAACACTTTTGACACTGGCTCACAACACTGTGGACATTCACTCACAACACTGTAGACATTCACTCACAGCACTGTGGACATTCACTCACAACACTGTGGGCATTCAATCTTAACACTGTAGACATTCACTCACACCACTGTAGACATTCACTCACAACACTGTGGACACTAATTGACAACACTGTGGACATTGACTGACAACACCATGGACATTCACTTACAACACTGTGGACATTCACTCACAACACTGTGGAAATTGACTCACATCACTGTGGATATTCACTCACAACACTGTGAACATTGACTCAAAACACTGTGGACATTAATTCTTAACACTGTAGACATTCACTCACAACACTGTGGATATTCACTCACAACACTGTGGACATTGGCTCACAACACTGTGGACATTGACTGACAACAGTGCAGACATTCACTCACAACACTGTGGACACTGACTCACAACACTGTGAACATTTACTCACAACACTGTGGACATTCACTCACAAAACTGTGGACACTTTCTCACAACACTGTGGACATTCACTCACAATACTGTGGACACTCACTCACAACACTGTGGACATCGAATCACAAAAATGTGGACATTGACTTACAACATTGTGGACATTGACAGACAACACTGTGGGCATTGACTCACAACACTGTTGATACTAACTCACAACACTGTGGACATTGACTCACAAAATTGTGGACAATGACTCACAACACTGTGGACTTTGACTCACAACACTGTGGACATTGCCTCACAACACTGTGAACATTGAATCACAACACTGTGGACACTGACTCACAACACTGTTGACATTGACTCACAACACTGTGGACATTCACTCACAACACTGTGGACATTCACTCACAATACTGTGGACATTGACTGACAACAATGCAGACATTCACTCACAAAACTGTGAACACTGACTCACAACACTGTGGACATTCACTCGCAACACTGTTGACATTCACTCACAAAACTGTGGACACTTTCTCACAACACTGTGGACATTCACTCGCAACACTGTGGACATTCACTCACAACACTGTGGACATTGACTCACACCATTGTTTACATTGTCTCACAACACTGTGGACATTGACTCACAACACTGTAGACATTGCCTCATAACACTGTGGACATTGACTCACAACACTGTTGAAACTAACTCAGAACACTGTGGACATTGACTCACAACACTGTGGACATTGACTCACAAAAATGTGGACATTGAGTCACAAAAATGTGGACATTGACTCACAACATTGTGGACATTGACAGACAACACTGTGGACATTGACTCACAACACTGTGGACATTCACTCACAATACTGTGCATATTCACTCACAACACTGTAGACATTGACTCACAACACTGTGGACATTGACTGACACCACTGTGGTCACTGACTCACAACGCTGTGGACACTGACTCACAACACTGTGGACATTCACTCACAAAACTGTGGACACTGACTCACAACACTGTGGACATTCAATTCACTCACAACACTGTGGACACTGACTCACAACAATGTGGAGATTCACTCACAACACTGTGGACATTCACTCACAAAACTGTTGACACTGACTCAGAACACTGTGGACATTCACTCACAACACTGTGGACATTCACTCATAACACTGTGGACATACACTCACAACACTGTAGACACTGACTCACAACACTGTGGACATTCACTCACAACACTGTGGACATTCACTCACAACACTGTGGACATTCACTAACAACACTGTGTACACTGACTCACAACACTCTAGACTTTCACTCACAACACTGTTGACTCTGAATCACAACTCTGTAGACTTTCATTCACAACACATTGGACATTCACTCACAACACTGTGGACATTGACTCACACCACTGTTGATACTAACTCACAACACTGTGGACATTCACTCACAACACTGTTGACTTTGAATCACAACTCTGTAGACATTCACTCACAACACTGTGGACATTCAGTCACACCACTGTGGACATTGACTCACACCACTGTTGATACTAACGCACAACACTGTGGACATTCACTCACAACACTGTGGACACTAACTCACAACACTGTAGTCATTCACTCACAACACTGTGGACATTCACTCAGAACACTGTGGTCATTCACTTACAACAATGTGGACACTGACTCACAACACTGTGGACACTGACTCACAACTCTGTGGACATTGACTCACTACACTGTGGACACTGACTCACAACTCGGTGGCAATTGGCTCACAACACAGTGGACATTCACTCAACACACTGTGGACATTCATTCACAACGCTGTGGGCACTGATTCAGAACACAGTAGACATTCACTCACAACACTGTAGACATTCACTCACAACACTGTAGACATTCACTTATAACACTGTAGACATTCACTCACAACACTGTAGACATTCACTTACAAGACTGTGGACATTCACTCACAACACTGTAGACATTCTCTCACAACACTGTGGACATTCACTCACAACACTGTAGACATTCACTTACAAGACTGTGGACATTCACTCACAACACTGTAGACATTCTCTCACAACACTGTGGATATTCACTCACATTATTGGAGACATTCACTCAAAACACTGTGGACATTCACTCACAACATTGTAGATATTCATTCACAACACTGCAGACATTCACTCACAACATTGTAGACATTCACTCACAAGACTGTGGACACCGACTGACAAAACTTTAGACATTCACTCACAACACTGTGGACACTGGCTCACAACACTGTGGACATTGACTCACAACACTGTGGACATTCACTCACAACACTGTGGACATTGACTCACAACACTGTTGATACTAACGCACAACACTGTGGACATTCACTCACAACACTGTGGACACTAACTCACAACACTTTAGTTATTCACTCACAACACTGTGGACATTCACTCACAACACTGTGGACATTCACTTATAACAATGTGGACACTGACTCACAACTCTGTGGACATTGACTGACAACACTGTGGACACTGACTCACAACTCTGTGGACATTGACTCACAACACTGTGGACACTACCTCACACCTCTACGGCCATTGGCTCACAACACTGTGGACATTCACTCACAACACTGTGGACATTCACTCACAACGCTGTGGACACTGATTCAGAACACTGTAGACATTCACTCACAACACTGTAGACTTTCACTTATAACACTGTAGACATTCACTCACAACACTTTAGACATTCATTCACAACACTGTGGACATTCACTAACAACACTGTGGACATTCACTCACAACACTGTGGACATTCACTCACAACGCTGTGGACACTGATTCTGAACACTGTAGACATTCACTCACAACACAGTAGACATTCACTCATAACACTGTAGACATTCACTCAAAACACTGTAGACATTCACTCACAAGACTGTGGATATTCACTTACAACACTGTAGACATTCACTCACAACACTGTAAATATTCACTCACGTTATTGGAGACATTCACTCAAAACACTGTGGGCATTCACTCACAACATTGTAGACATTCATTCACAACACTGCAGACATTCACTCACAACATTGTAGACATTCACTCACAAGACTGTGGACACCAACTGACAAAACTTTAGACATTCTCTCACAACACTGTGGATACTGGCTCACAACACTGTAGACATTCACTCACAAAACTGTGAACATTCACTCACAACACTGTGGACATTCACTCACAACACTGTGGACATTCACTCACAACGCTGTAGACATTCACTGGCTCACAACAATGTGGACATTCACTCACAACACTGGCTCACAATACTTTGGACATTCACTCACAACACTGTGGACAATGACTCACAACACTGTTGATACTAATGCACAACACTGTGGACATTCACTCACAACACTGTGGACACTAACTCACAACACTTTAGTTATTCACTCACAACACTGTGGACATTCACTCACAACACTGTGGACATTCACTTATAACAATGTGGACACTGACTCACAACACTGTGGACACTGACTCACAACTCTGTGGACATTGACTCACAACACTGTGGACACTGACTCACAACTCTGTGGACATTGACTCACAACACTGTGGACACTAACTCATACCTCTATGGCCATTGGCTCACAACACTGTGGACATTCACTCATAACACTGTGGACATTCACTCACAACGCTGTGGACACTGATTCAGAACACTGTAGACATTCACTCACAACACTGTAGACATTCAATCACAACACTGTAGACTTTCACTTATAACACTGTAGACATTCACTCACAACACTTTAGACATTCATTCACAACACTGTGGACATTCACTAACAACACTGTGGACATTCACTCACAACACTGTGGACATTCACTCACAACGCTGTGTGTCAGGGTCTTAAACTTGGCTCGCTAACCTAACAGTGTGAGACAGTACAAATACAACGTGATTTGACGTAAGACTCAACGACACATCGTTCAATGGATTTATTCACACATTAAATACGGAACGATGTTCACAACAAGATATATACTGGATGTTTCAATATACACTTACACAATACAGCTCACAACGTCTCACTCTCAAGATGTCCAGACACTCGACTTTCAGCACAGATACCACACAACGCTTTTCTCTCTTCACACGTCTCGAAGTCCCCAAGCTGTCTGCCGCTAACTCGCAACTCGCCTTTCACCTCAGGTGACGTCACGAGGCATGCGTGCGTTTAGCGTCGTCCTTGCTTGACCGCTGGTCGCTTGTCAGCCAGCAGTCTTGCAGGCCGGTAACCACTATTCGCCTGGCGGCGTAACGAAGTTACGGCGTCCCTTCTGGGAGCTAAGTCGCCTGGCGGGCGTAACGATGTCACTGCATCTCTGTCTCCTTTCTGGACTCTGACACGCTCCCACGACAACTTCATGAAAGATGTCATCTTTCATGTCTCATATATATATACATAATGGGTTAATATTTAAACCTTGTCAGATTCTACCCTTTTGTTGTTATATACACATGCAAATAAATACACATATGCCATAGAAATATATAAGAAATGTACATTGCAATCAACGACATGTGGTGTTCAACCTTTAACACTTGTCAGGTTTCATCCTCTTGATGGCTGACTACCTCAATTGTATTAGTGACCCAGTCAGATCAGTAGTACCAGCTTCACGCATCTACCTCGCAGCAATTTGAAAAAAAGTAATAATATGGTTCTTGAAACAAAAACCATCTAGCCAGACTGATATACGACTTTTATAAGTCGTATAAAACGCTCAAACCCTGCCCTTAATTGGTCAGTAGCTCTCGTGTTGGTCTGCAACGTTGACACCCTTTGCCGTGCTCATTAGATGTCTACCTGTAGTGTTGACAATCTGGCAACAGCATGTCTATTTATACGTAACACATTAATAGATACATTTCAGATTATGGCCCTTTGTGTAGGGATGTAATAACACACAAATGAAAGGGAAATAATTTTAACATTCATGAAATACAATAATTTACAATAATTCTATTATTTCTTAGCGTCATTGCTTGACGTTTTTTCATATTAACGAGAAAAAGTCGGTAATATGAATACATAAATCAAGATATGATTCTAAGATTACACTACATAAATAAATAAACACACAATTCGTGTATTACATTTTATAGATTCCTAAACATTTTAGAATCGTCATAAATGTATGAACTTTTATTTGTCGTCTGCTACTTTTACTCTAAGTTCCTAACTAATCCGGAAGTACACACGAACATTAACTCAGCTGATGTAGAAGCTTGCAGAACACACTTGTTCCGGTTTGATGTAGTTACGGAAAGTGCCTTTCTTATAGTTCATGTTTTCGATGTTTCACAAAACCTTCTGGATTACGATCGACTGTTCATGTGTTTCACTACCGAACATTATGGATTTCGGTTAACTGCAATGGAGTAGCTGTCACTGTTCAGTTTACACGTTCGCACACGTCATTAAAATATCCCTGGAATTATCCACACGCAGATGTCACTGTTACATTGGATAGTTCGCTTAAGGTAAGTTCTTTGAGCGAATGTGACACTGTTGTTGTTGGTAATATATACAATTAATAAAGTTCGCTTTCTACCACACACTACACAATTATACAGGACAATCACTACATGAATTAGTAAAATAAGAATACTATTTATAATGGGGGTAACCCCTATCATATCACATTATAGACAATGCACAGCTTTTTGTGAATAGTAAAAAAAATTATTCACTCAATAATGGCTGTGTCGGTCTGAGTGTATTTGCACACACTGCACTCAGACATTGGTGCTTACTGGGTCGGTCGGACAACGGGACAAAAGATCGGCAATCGAATTGGTTCTGCCTGGAATATGTCGAACCTCAAAGCTATAATCTTGAAGCTTCAGAGACCAGCGTGCTACCATATGATTTGAGGGTACTCCTGAATTTATAGAACGCAAAGGGCTGCTGTCAGATTCCACGATAAAGTGACGTCCTAGAAGAAATCTGGATAATTTGGTTATACCTACCACTAAAGCTAGGGCTTCCAACTGAGGAATGGACCAAGCCCGTTCTCTGGCTTTTAGTTTTCTGGATACGAAGTACACTGGGTGTAGTATGTTATTGTACTCTTGTAACAAGACTGCTCCAATCGCCACGGAGCTAGCATCTGTACGCAATCTGAAAGGTAAACTGAGGTTGGGCAATTTCAGGATAAGATTGTTGACACTATTATCAGAAAAACACGCAAGTACTTTATTAAATGCAATTTTCAGGCATTCATTGTGTACAATTTTCTCAGGTTTATCTTTTGTTAGTAAATTAGTAAACACTTCGGTCAGTTCGGAAAACTCCGGAATGAACTGCCGGTAGTAATTTATCAATCCCAAAAGACTTCTGACTTGTTTCTTAGTAGTCGGAAGTGATAGTTTTAGTATTTTGGACACAATTTTATCGTCTGTCATGACAAAGCCATTGGATATTTTGTACCCCAAGAAAGTTATTTCCTGGTAGGCTATGTCTACTTTCGCAGGCTTTACAGTCAGTCCGTGCTGTCTAATACGTTCAAATGTCTGTCCTAACGTCTTAATGTGCTCTGTCATCGTCTCTGTGTGAACACAGATGTCGTCGATATAGCAAATTATGTTAGGAATGTCTACAAGAAGAAGTCGTGTCATACGAACGAAGGTGGCAGGGGCATTAACAAGCCCAAATGGAAGTTTGCACCATTCGTACAGTCCCCACGGTGTGGCAAATGCTGTCAAATGTCTGCTCTGTTCGTCTACTTCTATCTGATAATATCCTTTAGTCATATCTAACGTCGAAAAGAACCTAGCGTCTGTCAGTTCTGTCAGAAGATCGTCAGTGTTTGCCATTGGCTCCAAATCAAGAACAGTAATTTTATTTAGCTTCCTATAGTCGATGCACAGTCTTATTGTATTGTCCTTTTTCCGTATTATCACCATTGGCGATGAGAAGTCTGACTGGGATCGTCGTATGATGTTGTTTTTCTCTAAGTTGATTATTTCTTGGTGCAAATGTTCTTTGTAATGTAATGGGATGGTGTATGGTCTGCATCTTATGGGTGTGTTTGATGTGAGTGTGATGTGATGCTGTACTAATTATGTTTGTCCTGGGTTGTTGGAAAAGATGGTGTTGTACTGCTGTATAAGCTGTTTGCAACTGTTTGTCTCTGCTTGAGTTAACTTTGGATTGATTTTGATATCCTTCAAGCAGCTAGTCGTGTCTAATGTAGGTGTTGGAATCTCGTCACTAGCATCGTCATCTTCGTGATCTATTATCACTGTACACGCTGTCGTATCGTCTTGTTCGTTGTCTCTGTTGTGGTATGGTCTTAGCATATTTATGTGATAGATTATGTGTTTGTCTTTTATTAGGATTTCGTAGTCTACAGGTGAAATCTGTCTCGTCACTTTGAAAGGTCCCTGCCAAGAATCAGTCAGTAAATGTCTGTCACTAGGTAGTAGAAGAAGAACGTCCTGTCCAGGTGTCAAAGTTATTGTCCTGTTACCTTTGTCAGCATACTGTCTATAAGTAGCACCAGATAGTTTTAGTGCATTCTTTGCAATAATACATGATTTGATGATTCTTTCACGCAATGATGTAACATATACGTATGATGATATGGGTTTAAGTACTGGAGTAGAGTCAGTTAACATTTGGTGATAAATGGTCAATGGGCCGCGTGGTTTGGCACCATAGATAAGTTCAAAAGGAGAGAAACCGGTACTAGCATGTGGTACCTCGCGATAAGCAAAAAGAATAGCTGGTAGATATAAATCCCAGTTATTGGGGTGCTCTTGCGTTACTTTTGCAAGCATATGCTTTAGATCCCCGTTAAATTTTTCTATTACTCCGCTACTGTGAGGATGGTACGGGGAATTGAAACATTGCTTCACTCCCAACATTTTGGTGAAAGCCTGAGTAGATGCGGCAATGAACTGAGTGCCCCTATCAGATTGGATAGTATCTGGAAAACCCATCCTAAAAAAATGTGGAAGAAAACTTCCATTATGTCATTGGCAGTTATGTTCTTTAGCGGAATAGCTTCTGGCCAGCGAGTACATTGATCAATAACAGTTAGAATAAATTTATTCCCTCTAGTTGTTGTATGATTGAGAGGGCCCACTATGTCAACCGATAGGTTTTCAAAAGGTCGACTGGCTAAGTCAGTGACTTGTAACTTTGCCTGTGGGTGTTTACCTCTTTTTACCAGTTTCTGGCAGGTGTCACAACTTCTGCAATATGCTTTAATGTCACTGCAAAATTTGGGCCAATGAAACTGTGTCAATAATCTAGATCTGGTCTTAACGTATGCCATGTGCCCTGCAAGAGGTATATCGTGGGCAAGATGTAAGGCTTGCTTGCGATAACTTGTTGGCAAAACAGTTTGCTCTGTGGTGTTGTCACCTTTGGTGTAATACCTGGTGAGTATATCATTTTTCACAGCAAAATGCCATTTTGCATTCTTGGTTACCTTTGGCTTTTGGCCGATCAGATTAAAGTATTTTGACAATGAAGGATCAGCTTTTTGTGCTGTTACAAATGTTTCCTTCATAGTGTTTGTAGGTAGTGTTACTGGGCTGAGTGATTGTATAGCCTCAGTTTGCTTACTTTCATCTTGCACTCTAGCAGTAGCTCTAGTTACTGCGTTCACACATTCAATGATCTCAGATGATGATGGAACAATGGTATCAATGATGTCATGAGAACTTAGTGCTACATTAGCTACCATACAATCAATAGGTGGTGTGACATTTTCAATGATGACATTTGATGTTGATGTTATGTTATCATCAATACATAGAGATGTTATGTCATGAGGTTTATCATTCACCTCAGGTAGATTTCCAATAATTACATCACACACTGGGTTTGTTAATACAGCGCACTTTACTTTTCCAGTGAGGAAAGGTGTTTCAATATATGCCCATGCTAATGGGTATTTCTCAATATTGCCTGAGAATGTTCTGCATGTTACGTGCCTGCCTGTATAGTCTGTAGGCATTATGAATGTTCTTTTCAGACCAATGAGTGAACTGCCTGTATCACGAAGAACTGTAGCAGCCTTGCCATTCACATATCCGTGATGGATGTTTATTCTGCCTTTTGAATCTACTACCAAATTAGCTTCCTCATTGGCAATAGGGATGGCGTGACCGCATGTTAAAATACCATCTTCATAAAAGGTGTTACAAACAGAGCATTTGTTTGCGCTAAATATGTCAAAAGCCTGTGCTGAGTTCACAGGATGTTTCTCTGGCTCTTCTTCATCAGACGCCGAACTATCAAACAAGGCGGCATTTGCTTTGTTGGTCATATGCCTGCCCTTACAATCTTTCCGATGGTGTCCGTACGCCTTACAGAGGAAACATTTACGCAAACTTCTGAAGGATTTACGCTCCTTATCTTGTCTGTTTACCATGTTTAGTAGGTAAGTATGATAGCCAGGGTTTTTATCACACATCTCAGTCTGATGATGAGAATATTACAATAATTGCAATGATATAACTTCTCAGAAGTAGGTCTATGAGGTTTCTGCCTACTATAGGGTTTGTCATAGTTAGCCGCTGCTACAAAGTTAATGTCAGTAGCTTCAGTGGCAAAGCAATGTTTGTTGGCTGTGTAGTACGCCGAACCACGTCTTTCAATCTCATCCACACTAGTGCATTCGTTCTCTAACAAAAATTTAGAAAATGCTGAAGGAATCGATGATACAATTTTGTCTCTAATGATTAGATCTTCTAATCTCTGATAATTCTTGTCAATTTTAGCTGCTGAAGTCCATTTGGTGAATATATCTCGGACTAAGCAGAGGTAATCAGAGAACGTTTGAGTCGGTTTTGGGCTCAACTTACTGAATTGTTCTCTGTAACCTGCCTCATCTAACATAAAATGTGCCATAATCTTAGATTTCAGATAATGGTAATCTTTTCTGAGGTCTTTGGGGATGGTTTCAATTACTTTAAGAGGTTCCCCTGACAAACTCCTCATGTACACAATATTCCATTCAGATAGTGGAACTTGATAATGTTCCATTAACGTTTCAAAATTTTGGGTAAAGGCTGCGATGCAGTCACCCGAGGTATAATTACGTACAATACCTTGATATTTCTTGCACGTGGTCGAAAAGAGGCACCAAAACTCCCAAACACAAACATATAAGCATAAAATATAGAAATTACAAAAATTTAAATCGAGACGTCTTCTTACAAGATTTGGTCAACTCATCTCTAGATTATGTTTACCAGCTTCCTGACCCAGACGATGCTCTGGACCACTGGCTAAAGACCTTTCTAAGTATATTTGATAAACATGTTCCATTTAAGGAAGTTCGTGTTAAACATCACACAAAGCCCCCGTGGATCACACAGGAGGTAGTTGAACTTATGAGAGATCGCGACAGGGCTCACAAAAATAGAGATCTAACTATGTACCGTAGTCTGAGAAACAAAGTTCAATATGTTATTCGGAAGGAAAAGAAAAACTATTTTAAGAACATAGTAATAGATAAAACCAACACTAAAGATATATGGAAAGCAATTAATACCTTGACAAACAAACACAAATCATCACAATCATTACCATCAAATCAGGTTACATGTGATCAATTCAGTAGATACTTTCAGTCCGACGTAAACCAACTGAAGGCTGCAATACCAGATGCGCCTCATGACATATCGTTATTATCATCATTCTGTGAGAACAAATGCTATGGACACATTTCCTTCAACATACCGCTAATGACGACAACTGAAGTATTTACTCATCTCCGTAATCTAAAAAACAATAACTCATCAGGACTAGATGGAATTAGTAGTCGGATCCTTCGCCATGCTGCACCGGCGATCTGCGAGTCACTAACTTTTATATATAATCAATGTATAACCAGAGGTCACTTCCCATCAGCCTTTAAAATCGCTAAAGTGTATCCTCATTTAAAAGCTGGTCCTCTAGACGATCGTCTCATGAGTAATTATAGACCAATTTCCATATTATCCTCATTATCCAAACCGCTAGAAAAGCACATCCACAAAACAACACTAGATCACTTAGTTCGCCATAAACTGATAGTTGACAGTCAGTCAGGATTTCGGCCAAAATATTCTTGCCATACGGCACTAACAAACATGATAGAAAACTGGCATCAAAATATTAACAACAATACTCTATGTGGAGCGGTGTTTATAGACTTTAGGAAAGCATTCGATATGATAGATCATACTATTCTAATTAAAAAACTAGAAACAATGAAAGTAAGTTTTAATATAGTGACATTAATAAAATCATTCTTATTAGACAGAAAGCAAGTAGTATCACACAATAAAGTTTTATCTCAAGCCATTACCATTAATATTGGAGTACCTCAGGGGTCTATTCTTGGCCCTCTATTATTTGCCATTTATATAAATGATCTTCCATTAAATCTGTCGTCGTCCTGCGATCTATTTGCTGATGACTGCACAGTATATACGAACGCTGTTGATCGTAATGTGCTAGAATTATCCTTGCAACAGGAAATAAATAGTGTAGTTAACTGGAGTCATGCAAAACGCATGCAAATTAACATTACTAAAACAAAGTCTATGTTAATAGGAACCAGGCAAAGACTTCACACTCTAAACTCGCAGAGAACTCTTCAGCTGCACATTGGCAGCACGCCTGTAGAAAGTGTCACCGAGCACAAGACACTGGGTGTTATCATAGATCAAAATCTAACTTTTAACTCACATGTTCATGCTCTAGTTAAACAAATAGCCAAAAAAGTATACCAACTTGCCAAAATTAAAAATTTCCTTGACGAAAACACAAGAAAGATATTCTATACTTCTCATATACAAACACATATTGATTACTGCTCCACAGTCTGGGATGGATGCTCCAAATCAATAACAAAACGCCCATATTCACTCCAGAAAAGGGCAGTGCGTTTAATTAATGGTGAAAAGCTTACCGACAATTCTAACCTATATAAACGTCTCCGGTTACTGCCACTCCACAAGCGCCTGCTTTTTAATAAGACCAAACTAATTCACAAAATCCTATTTCAAAATGCTCCAAGCTACCTTTGGCCATTGTTTAAATATAACGCTAGACATAGCGAACGACTAAATATACTTCATGTCCCTAAACCTAGGATAGACTTATATAAAACAAGCTTAGCATACTCTGCCGCTCAGTTGTGGAACAATCTTCCACAAGAAATCAAAGACACCACCAATCATGATACATACATTCGCAACTTGTTTGAACACTACCTTAGTACAGACTACATGCCCCCATAACAAACAACACAAAAAAGACAATAATGGTAACTTATCTCAAACGACAACTAGCCAAAAAAACATTCCCTTATGTATGGCACGTTACACCCTCCTTAGGTATTTATAATGCCCATGTTAAACACTGCCTCAGTGAGTCATTTGTTATTGATTATTTTTCATGCGTTTTAATGTTCTTTTGTTGTCAAAAGTTGCTTCATAAGTGATGTTGAATGAAAGAATGTATGAGAGGAAATAGAGAAGAAGGGCAGAATGTCAGACGGGCCTGCGTGCCCAATTCTTAACCCTTTGAAAATAAAGACTTATTATTATATTATTATTATTATTATTATTATTGTACTGGTTTTCTTTCTCCAGTCTCTCAGATTTCTTAGACTCTTTGTTCATGGCAGTCTCAGTGTCAAGTTGTTTTATCTTCAACTGTAACTCCAGTTCTTCTCTCTTACTCTGAGCTGCTATTTCTGCCTTCTTTAACTCACTATCTATCTCAGCTTGTTTTAAGGCTGTTTCTGCCTTCTTTAGTTCGCTATCTAATTCGGCTTGCTTTGTCTTAGCAGCCAGTTCTAATTCGGCTTGCTTTAAGGCTGTGTCTGCCTCTACTTGTTTGGCAGCTCTTTCAGCCGCTCTTTCATCGCGTTCATTAGCTTTCTCCTGTACTAGTAGGTATTCAGAGTATTTCTTCTCACTCCACTGTGTTAATTCATCACCATGTAACTGTAATTTTATCCCCATATCAATGAAATCAAATAATGAAGACATGATGAAAAATGTCAATGAAATACCAGCCACACAAAATATGTTATAAGTGGTTAGTAATGAACAATCTACAATTCGATTTCTATTGACAGATGCGTGCCTAAAACTTGCATCCGTTCAACGTATGTGAAAAGAAAAAAATCATACTCAAGTGCCCTGGATGCGGTGAAGAATGGTTGGAAATCGGGCTAGGAACTGTAGGGTCGTTACTTCAAAACCACGAATGACCTCTACGGCAAGGTTTCGGATGGTACGGAAAAACCTGCTTTGTTTTTGGAGATAAATAAATTAATGTCTATTTGTTGGTGTGTGCCTGCTTGTCACTAAGTATTGATTAGGTTTGTATGGCGTTGAGTGTAGTTGTAGGTCGTAAGTTTGTCTGTCAACAATTTTTTTTTTTTCAAAACAAGTTACTTTCTTTCCAAACACTTTTCGCGTTCCACAGCTCAATGCACAAAGACAATCTACACTTATGTTAACACTTTACAAAATTGATGACACATCACTTACATCAAGATAACATTCAGTAAGGACATAGACATCAAGTTTACAAGATGGCGACAAGGTCAAAATGGCGACAAGATCACAATGTCGACAAGGTCAAAACGGTGACAAGTTTCACAAATCACAAATGTTTGACACGGTTACAAAATCAAACAATATGTATGCATTGTACGTTTACAAATAGTCTTACACATGTTTAAACAATGTAGTTAATAATGAAAATGAGCCTTCCACGATCACATTTACATGTACTATAAAGTTTGACAAAAATTTCACGTTTACAAACTCTAGTTTTAAATCGTTAATCACTAAAACACGTTCATATCAAAGCCGGACGAATGCCACCACGTCCACACATGTCAGGGTCTTAAACTTGGCTCGCTAACCTAACAGTGTGAGACAGTACAAATACAACGTGATTTGACGTAAGACTCAACGACACATCGTTCAATGGATTTATTCACACATTAAATACGGAACGATGTTCACAACAAGATATATACTGGATGTTTCAATATACACTTACACAATACAGCTCACAACGTCTCACTCTCAAGATGTCCAGACACTCGACTTTCAGCACAGATACCACACAACGCCTTTCTCTCTTCACACGTCTGTCCGAGTCGAAGTCCTCAAGCTGTCTGCCGCTAACTCGCAACTCGCCTCTCACCTCAGGTGACGTCACGAGGCATGCGTGCGTTTAGCGTCGTCCTTGCTTGATCGCTGGTCGCTTGTCAGCCAGCAGTCTTGCAGGCCGGTAACCACTATTCGCCTGGCGGCGTAACGAAGTTACGGCGTCCCTTCTGGGAGCTAAGTCGCCTGGCGGGCGTAACGATGTCACTGCATCTCTGTCTCCTTTCTGGACTCTGACACTGTGGACACTGATTCTGAAGACTGTAGACATTCACTCACAACACAGTAGACATTCACTCACAACACTGTAGACATTCACTCAAAACACTGTAGACATTCACTCACAAGACTGTGGACATTCACTCACAACACTGTAGACATTCACTCACAACACTGTAAATATTCACTCACGTTATTGGAGACATTCACTCACAACACTGTGGACATTCACTCACAACATTGTAGACATTCATTCACAACACTGCAGACATTCACTCACAACATTGTAGACATTCACTCACAAGACTGTGGACACCAACTGACAAAACTTTAGACATTCTCTCACAACACTGTGGACACTGGCTCACAACAATGTAGACATTCACTCACAAAACTGTGGACATTCACTCACAAAACTGTGGACATTCACTCACAACACTGTGGACATTCACTCACAACGCTGTAGACATTCACTCACAACACTGTAGACATTTACTCACATTATTGGAGACATTCACTCACAACACTGTGGACATTCACTCACAACATTTTAGATATTCACTCACAACACTGCAGACATTCACTCAGAACATTGTAGACATTCACTGACAAGACTGTGGACACCGACTGATAAACCTTTAGACATTTACTCGCAACATTGTGGACACTGGATCACAACACTGTGGACATTCACTCACAACACTGTAGACATTCACTCACAACACTGTGGACATTCACTCACAACACTGTAGGCATTCACTCTTAACACTGTAGACATTCACTCACAACACTGTGGACATTCACTCACAACACTGTGGACACTGATTGACAACACTGTGGACATTGACTGACAACACCATGGACATTCACTTACAACACTGTGGACATTCACTCACAACACTATGGAAATTGACTCACATCACCGTGGATATTCACTCACAACACTGTGAACATTGACTCAAAACACTGTGGACATTAATTCTTAACACTGTAGACATTCACTCACAACACTGTGGATATTCACTCACAACACTGTGGACATTGGCTCACATCGCTGTGGACATTCACTCTTAACACTGTGGATATTCACTCACAACACTGTGGACATTGACTCACAACACTGTGGACATTGATTCACAACACTGTGGATATTCACTCACAACACTGTAGACATTCACTCACAACACTGTGGATATTGACTCACAACACTGTGGATATTCACTCACAACACTGTGGACATTGACTCACAACACTGTGGACATACACTCACAACACTGTGGATATTCACTCACAACACTGTGGACATTGACTCACAACACTGTGGACATTCACTCACAACACTGTAGGCATTCACTCTTAACACTGTAGACATTCACTCACAACACTGTGGATATTCACTCACAACACTGTGGACATTGACTCACAACACTGTGGATATTCACTCACAACACTGTGGACTTTGACTCACAACACTGTGGACATTCACTCTTAACACTGTAGACATTCTCTCACAACACTGTGGATATTCACTGACAACACTGTGGACATTGACTCACAACACTGTTGATACTAACTCACAATACTGTAGACATTCACTCACAATACTGTGGACGTTGACTCACAACACTATGGACATTGACTCACAACACTGTGGATATTCACTCACAACACTGTGGACATTGACTCACAACACTGTGGACTTTCACTCACAACACTGTGGACATACACTTACAACACTGTAGACACTCACTCACAAGACTGTGGACACCAACTGACAACACTGTGGTCAATACAGATACAATTGTCCTAATCCAGAATAAAACTTAATAACTAAACTATGAAAGGTCCTAGCTTATGTGTTATTTTCTTTCAGGACCACAAGATTTACATCAGCATGTCCTCACTTCCTCAACGTCACAATTGCTGGTTAATAAGCAACACAAGATCAGCTCAGATTTACAGCTTTTGAATACTAACTTCAGTCATTTCTTTTTCGGGGTCTCATTCTTCATTCCTTTTAAATTGCATTCAGCTCATTTACTTGCTTTCTATGGTTTGATTATTTTTAATTGGTAAAATTGCCATTCGGTAATATCTTGTTTTTTATTTAATTTTATGATTAAAGTGAGGTGTGTGTATGTGTGTGATTATTATGGATGTAAAATAAAACAAATATAACTTGTGTAATTATTTTGCATTAAAAACTGGTAATATAAAAGAATCAAAAGACGTACTATTGTACAAACAAACACAGTTGTGCTATTGTGAGGCAAGCACATACATTAAAATATTTAGATATGTTGATAACAGGCAGAAGGAGTGATTTGGCAATAAAAAAGAGAATAAGTCAAGTAGAGAATGTATTTAGTAAACTTAAACATGTCATATGCAATAAAGTTTTATCAATGGAAGTCAGAAAAAGAGTTGTTTAATGTTGTATAGAGTTCATTTTAACTCACTGATGACAATCGTGAACAGTTTGTCATTATAAAGTGAGTTATATTGCACTGTTTTGTCACATCTGTAGCACAATTGATTGTGGTGAATGTTGGACTGCACTCACCAAACCGACACCCCACATTGTACCAACGGCTTCAGATGGAGGAGTGCGATTGGGAGGGTACAAGTCTTATCCTAGTGTGAGGAAATACAACCTTAAGACTAAATGTCATGGTAGGGCAGACCAGGCTCTAAACCTTGATCTGCAACTGATCTAGGATCGAAGCTCCAACTGGCGGACAGTTAGAGAACATTGCTTTGCTGATTGGGCAGTTTCTGCAGCTTGTCTTGTTCCAGACGTATTCGTATTACCTTTCCTCTGGAGTAAACTAGGCAGGAAGAGAGAGGGATCATCCTGCATGAGCAACACATGGTCTCTACAATTCAGCTCAGGCTTTGTGCTATGGAGAGGTATAACTCCAGCCCTGGGTTGTAGTTATTATGCCTTTTTTGAAGCACAATGGAATAAACTATTGTCTGTCCAGACCGCAAGGTGCTAGCAAGCATAATTTTGGGTCTGTGGTGAAAGCATTACAGATGCAGTGTCAGCGTCTCTTTTCCTGTATTGTATCCCTTGTCTCATAATTGTGAGACCTTGACATGCAGTTCGTAATCCTGTATACCCCGTTCGTAACACAGCTGCGGCCGATCTGGCAGCAGACCGCCTTTCGTTGAGTTTTTATAAAGTAGTATGGGTGCCAGTTGTTCAGAAATCAATGGCAAACTACTGAACATAAACTTGCCAAGAGATCACAAACAACCAAACAATGCTGGAATTGACTGTGACGTCCTGTAAACTAACTTTTCTCTAGCATTTGACTGTTTCGAGTCTACCTAGAAGACAGCAGGTTTGTGTCTCACTTCATCTGGTACCTGACCCTTAACCTGTACGACATGGAAGACCCTCCCAGTAGCAATGCTACCATAAGCACATTTCTTGGGGTTCAATAAAACACTCTGCCCTCTACCACAGCTCATGGGGATCATCGAAACACACAAAACCCCTCTACCACTTCAAGATGGAGACGCAACAGAGGGTATCATAAACAAATGGAAAGTAGACCAGAAAGTCTTTGAATGCCACAGGATGTGTTCTATAAACATTTGTCAACAGAAAAATTATGTGAAGTATGATGCTAACCTTTCATTAGTAAACAAGTTAATAAAATTATTTTCACAAAGAAAAACACTAACAACAGACCATAATTTATTGCCTGGCATTCAAGGGGCTTCTCATAAGTCTTTAACCTGACCATGAAAGAGTAGACAGAGAAAATTGAAATGTGGCACAGTACTTATTCCTTTTCAATGTAGCCACAACATGAATTTATGCATTTTGCCATCTCTGTGTGACCTTGAAATGACCTTCAAAATAAAACAACCTATTTTTCGGAACTAACCAAGTTATCACAAGCCAGTATGACATCTTCATCACTGTCAAAACGATTCCTTTCAGCTGTTATTTTTTAAAAAGATTTGGGGAAAGAAAAAAGTCCGATGGAGCCAAATCTGAAGAATATGGTGGGTGTTGAAGAATTTCATAATTCAAATCGTTGGCAGTTTGCAGCTCAAGCCGTGCTTTATGGGTGGGTGCGTTGTCTTGAAGCAAATGCAGAATTTGCGTACGCTCTATCCCTCGTTTTCTGGTCACAGCCTTTCTTAGTTTGATGAGATCTGCATAGTACTGCCCATTGACCTTGTTGCCATGAATCATGTAATCTTTGACATCCCAAAGAACATTCTTGCTGATGTTTGTGCTCTTGGCTTCACATGTGTTGGCGAGCCCGTGGTTTTCCATTGCATGCTGGCAATTTTGGATTCTGGGTCATAATGGTGAATCCAAGTCTCATCTACAGTCACCATGGTCATCAACATGTTTTCTACCGCCACATGTTAAGCAACTGGCCACAGCAATCAACCCGTGTTTGTTTCTGTTCATATGTCAGCAGGCGCGGAACCCAGCGGGCACACACACTTCTCTCGTTCAATCTGTTGTGTAAAATTCTAACAACTGTACTATTACTCAGTTTTACTGAACCCTATATCTCTGCAATTGTCATTTTCCTATACTGGTCTATGATTTTCTTTACTTTTGCATCATTGTACTCTGAGGACGGTCGTCCTGATCTTAGCAGATCAGCACCTTGGGAATGGCCACACTTAAACTGCAAACACCAATTTTTTACAGAAGCATACGAAGGACAGACTTCCTCAAACACTGGTTCCATCTCCCTGTGTATTTCTGTAGGTGTTTTTCCCTGTAACATCAAGAATTTTATCACAGCCCGGGCGTCTGATTTCTCCATTGTTCTGACAAACCGTTGGATGTGCAGTTCGCCTGGATCTTTTCTCCGGGGCATGCCGGTGTGCTGGGAAATGAGCAGGCGGACAATTTGGCTGGCTCTGCAGAACTTGGTGGAGTATTGATACATGACAAGGCAGACGTGGTTGCGGCCTTGTGGGAGCACGTGCACACCTCGGAGGAGCAAATGGATTACCATGGTCTGGCAAGAATGAGACAACGAGGAGTGACGGAGGGATCTGGTCGACGCTCAACGCTCAGAGGAAAGGCGAGACGGACTTATAATCAGATTGCTACTGGTACTATTAGTGTTGGAACTCTTCGCTGGCTGCTGATGATGGGGACGGAGCACTTATGGGAATGCCCCGAATGCTGTGATGTCGGTTCCTAAATCAATCAATCAATCAATCTGCTCAATAGGGTGTGTTGAGCCATGCACCATATCGGGAAAACCAGTTGAGGAGGGAGATTCATAATCAATATGTCCATTACAAATTGAATGAGCTATACATTTTCTTGTTGCATATCTCTTACGGGATGTTGCAGTCAACACCAGCATTTTTCAGCTGCTGTTGATGTACTAGACAAATTTTATGTTCAGTAGTTTGCCATTGCTTTCTGAACGACCAGCTCCCATACTAGCACGTTATAACGCAAGGCGACATGGTCTGCTGCACAAATCTGTCGCAGCCGATCTTCGATCGCCAGGTACCTGGCTCACAAACCACATTCGCAAGTCTTTGGCCACGGAGACCGGTGAATGGGCTATACATGTGCCAATTTCAATTTTCTCCGCTTACTTCATGGTGAGGTTAAAGACTTATGAGAAGCCCCTTGTATTTCAATATGTCTCATCAAGTGCTTACTACAGAATTGCATATGATATGAGGTAAAGGGATTGATAATTTTTTTACTGAAATACACAACACATTGTCACTGATACTACTACAGTTTACACAAACCTGTTACCGAGACAGTCATAGGTTCACTATAATTTCTTTCTACTTAAACAGTGATAGTCTTTGGTAGCGTACAGCAACTGCTTCATCAAATTTAATCATGGGATCAAGCATGTGAAAAGTTTTTGCTGTTATTCCACAAGCAATGAATGTGTGTTTAAGTTTATTGAAGCTGCCACCGTGGGGTGTGAAATATGTACAAGAACAATATGGAATAATTAGGAGAGATGGACCATTACTTGTTGCTGTTTTGAAAAGAAAAAAAAAGAGTTGTTTAATTATTCTCTGTGACACTGTATTGTCATGGGAGTTCAGCTAAGAGGAGCTTCTTTATTTCTGTCCAATCATCCTTGTTGTAGATTTATCAGCTTGTGTCTTTGGATGTGTGTGTTTTGTTTTTTTTTTGTTCTTTTTAATATTTTATTGATAGCTCATTGTTCACCTTATGTATTTTGGATGTTCTTTGTTATGTTATCTTGGACGCTCTTTTTTCTGTTTAGTACTTTATTCCTATCTGACCATGCTGGTTGCAGATTGTTCATCTTGTGCACATTGAATGATTCTGTTTAATACTTACATGATCTGCTTATCTTCTGACCAAATGTGGTTTTCAAAACACCTTGATTGTATTACTTTGCCTTGGACCTACAAGATTGTTGGAGCACCACCCCCAAATTTGTTCAGTTTCTACCAGGGTTTTCTTTTTCATATCTTATGATCCTTCCAGTTGTACATAAGGTCTTCCTTCCTCCCCCCCCCCTTTTTTTGTGCAATCCTGACTCTCAGTCGTAAGCAGATAGAAAGGATGGAAATGATACAGAATGAAGCTATGCGCATTATTCTTGGATGAACAAGAGATACAGCATGCAGGGAACTTAGAGAACTTATGCAGAGAACCATTTCTCTTAATCGGCCTCTCCCTCTCTTTTCCTCGATATTTCCAGCCATCAAGATGTTCTCCAATGCCACACTTCTCATCACATGACCAAAGAAAGCTGTTTTGTCTCTTTCTTATTGTTGTATACAATGTTCTAGTTTCATTAGCTTCTTTCAGGCAGTTGTCGTTAGTTACTCTGGCAGTCCAAGGAATTTACAACACTCGTCTTAGGAACCACATCTCTGTTGCTTCCAAGTTCCTCCTAATTTGTTCATTTACATTTCAAGATTCACTGCCATACAATAAAACAGGTTCTAAATATCACTTCAGCGCTCTTTTTCTTACATTCAGTGATAGTGACTTATTGCATAAGATACATTTCATTTCCTAAAATACATTTTTTGCTTACCCTATTCTGTTCTTATTCTCTGTTGGAATCCACAGGGCAAAAGAAACAGAGGAAGGCCTAAAAAACACACGAGAGAAGTAGACACTGAAATGTAATATGGGGAGGACATAAATGAAGCCGTAGGGAATAGCTAAGGATAGGACAGCTATGAGCGATTGAACGAACACAATTTATTTTCAAAGGATGATAAATCGGGCAGGCAGGTCCATCTTATATTTGGCCCTTCCAATCACTCATCTATCGTGCATCAATTAACTATTGTGTATGGTACATTCACATAGAAACAACATTGTCAAATGAAATGTAATCGCCTGACGCGACACATGATGATGATGATGATGATGATGTTACCAATACCAGCGTCTCTTGAAGTGCCCTAGGGTATGATGGGAAGCCGCTCTGGAAACAGGGATAAAAAGGAGTGCTCGCCAGTTTCCCGCTCTCTTCAACTAACAACCGTGGCCGTGGGGCGATTATGTAGATCGCTGTAGTGATGTAGATATTATCAAATAGGGAGGCTTGAACCAGCCCTAACCAGTCACTGGACCAGAGCAGGGAGTCACCAATGCCTCTAGATTTAACCAAGAATGGCTTGTGTTGTCCACACACAAGGACCGAGGAAATCCATGAAAATGACAGGCAATTTGTAAGCCCACTCTTGGTAGTGGCCCCTGGCCATGGTTGTTGTTTATAGAGTAAACTTGAGCCCCAGCTCTGGTTAATGTCGTTTTAGGCCACTCACACCCCCATTCGTATATCCATTCGTATACCCGTTTATACCTGTTTATGCCACTATAGCTCTGCTGTTATGGTTATAGTTTTGTTATTCGTTATGTTATGGCTCTTTGCTGTATCTGGTCCAAGTCGACCTATGTGATGCGGGTGTCTTGTGTGGGTAGTGAGGGTGTCCTTAGACTCAATTGAACATGGTTGAGGTCTCAGTGTCATTTAGAGACCACCCCTGTAGTCAGTGCTAGGCAGCAGTTATCTCTAACTGTGGGATTTCAGATTCCCATTTCTGTATGTACCAACTGTCCATGAGTCCTGAGATGATAACAATAGAGTCCATACCGTTGTCGTTTACATTGAGGCCCCTTTGTTGCCATGTCCTTGCTTGTTTGTGGGGATGGGTAATTGGTCATATCCATAGCGATGTTAGGCAGCAGTGATATCTACTGTGGGAACATAGGTTCCCATTTCTGTATATGTCAGTTGTGTGACATGTCAGGATGTCTGTTTGTCTCTTCTGAACCATGCAGTTCTGTCAATAAAAGTCCAATTTTGTTGTTCTTAATTTGTTTTGTTTAGTTTATAGTTTGTTGTGCAAACTCATTGATACTGTTACAGTCCAACAGTGTAATATTTTGTCTGGGGTATACAACAGTATATCCCCCGCCCAAAGAACTCCTGGAATCTTCTGTCTAACTCTATCCCTTTTCTTGTTAACTGAGGGGAATATATACAGTGCTCTTTCTCTATTTCTTCTTACTGTTCTTTTCTTCTCTGGCCCACTAAAAGTCAGTGTTGCGCCTCTTTGTCTTTGAGCACCTAAGTATTGGAAATTGCATCTTCCTGTCCTTAATATTCCTCCTCCTGTAACAGAAAGTTGTGAACATAAACAGTGCATAATACTACAATGTAATGAGACAGACATACACACATGCATAAACACGTACATGCATAACTGCATCATGTACATACACTCACAGTTGGGTTATGTGAAAATTCACGGCTGCAGCAGGATATAACAGTAAGAAATAACAAAGGTTAGGTATGTGTAACTGATGTGAACAAGTGAGACATACTGAACACGGACATGGTGTGCATACCTTTAGTAGTGGATGCCATCAGCAGATAGCTGCAGCCTCGGTAAACTTATAATCGAGACCTGCTTCAATTTGTCGAGGTCGTAGCTATCCATCGCCCATCATCATCATGAACCCTATCAACTGGCGTAGGCGTTCATGTCCCTTCACATATCTCTGACCCTAGTGTTCCTGATCAACTCTTACTGATATTTCTCCACACCACCACCTCAGCCCACCCAGCACCGCCTCAACCCATCCAGCACAGCCTCAGCCCATCCAGCACCATCTCTCTCGGTCTGCCTCTTCTCGCACTGATCTTTGTGTAGACCTGAATGCACGGAGAAGTAGGTTGCCAGCCTTCCCCTCACTTAACGAGACGAAGAACGCAGACGTGGAATCCTCTTCGTCCCACCGCACTCATGACAACAAAACGAACACGCCGGCCGTAGTAGAATTAGCCTTAGGAATAGCTGGGCGCCTGCAGGAGGCCGGTTCCTTAAGCTTTGAATAGGGTATGAAGAAGCCAAAATGGTTCTATTGGGTTATATCTAGCCACCGAGGTGGAAGTGAGGACAGAGGAAAAGGCCGGGTAAAGATGCCGGCTTTCCCGCGGTCAGTTACGGTGCATTTATAATGTTGCCTGGTGCACAAAGTTCACCTCTTCCCCTCCCCCAGGCGGGATGGCTTGTGCGCAAACACACATCGCGATATCAGTGTACGACATGCTAAACGTCTCGATGGTGGATGTGCGAACTTACGACAGGAGAAAAACGCTTCGGAGTCATGACCCAGGCGTGCCCGGTCCCTAACAGTGGCAGGAAAGTAAAGGACCCAAACATACGACATTAAAGGGGTTGGGAATCTCTTATGATCGGAAGTATCCTGTCGTGCTCGCTCGCTTTGAATTCAGACGTAATCCATACACACAACATTCTAGTACCACTGGACTGAATTTTACGTCTGGATTAGCTTTCCCTATTTTCAGTGTACCTCATCATCAGGCGAACCCACTCTGATTTCAGTACATTGTAATTTACCTCCACAAGTCAAGGACGAGAAGTCAACATTTTAGTCCAACTGGCCGGTGTAAGGGTGAGCCCCGTATCTCGGCATCAACACACTGGATGTTTAAGAAGGCGCGTGCCTATCTATTCGGCCATGCTGACTTTTTAACTCTGCACAATAATCAGAAAGGTAATATATAAATAACTAGCAGACCCGGCCCGGCTTCGCCCAGTCCCTGGTGGGGAGCATCTAATTTAATTCATATAAGTAGTCATATAAGCTCCCGTTCCCGACTGTCTGTCTGTCAGTCTGTCTGACCCTGCCCGGCATCGCCTAGCTCCTGATGTGGAGCATCTCATTGAATTCATATAAGTAGTCATATAAGCTCCTGTTCCCGTTCCCGACTATCTGTCTGTCTGTCTGTCTATCTGTCTGTCTGTCTGTCTGTCTGACCCGGCCCGGCTTCGCCCAGCCCCTGATGGGGAGCATCTCATTTAATTCATATAAGTTCCCGTTCCCGACTATATGTCTGTCAGTCTGTCTGTCTGTCTGTCTGTCAGTTTAATCATTTATTGGTTGCGGTTAGAACAACCTTAGATAAACGAAGACCAACTTACAAAAAGCATTAGAAAGAGCACTTGAAAGATCTTTACATATTCCCCCAACAATTAACTTGGGTAAATGGAGCGACGGCAGCAGCAGCAGAAGAAGAAGAAAAAGGAGGAGTAGGAGGAGGGAGGAGGAAGAGGGTGCAGGAGGGAGGAGGAGGAGGGAGGAAGAGATAGGCGGAGAGAGGAGGAGGAGGGAGGAGGAGTAGGGAGGAATAGGAGAGAGGAGGAGGGAGGAGGAGAGATTAGGAGGAGGGGGAAAGAGGAGAAGGAGGGAGGAGAAGGGAGGAGGAGAAAGAGGAAGGAGGAGGAAGACGGAGGAGGAAAAGGGAGGAGGAAGAGGGAGAAGGAGGAGGAGGGAGGAGGGAGGAGGAGAACGCAGGAGGAGGAGGAACACGCAGGAGGAGGAGGAAGAGTGAGAGGGAGGAGGAGGAGGAGGGAGGAGGAGGAAGGAGGAGGAGAGAGAAGGAGGGAGGGGGTGCAGGGAGAAGGAGGAGGGAGGAAGAGGTAGAAGGAGGAGTGAGAAGGAGGAGGGAGGAGGGAGGAGAAGGAGGGGGATGAGGAGGAATGATGAGGAGGGAGGAGGAGGAAGAGGGAGGAGGAGGGATGTGGAGGAAGAAGGAGGAGGGAGGAGAAGGGAGGAGGTAGAGGGAGGAGGAGGAGGGAGGAAAAGGGAGGAGGGAGGAGAGAGGAAGAGGAGGGAGGAAGTAGGAGGATGAAGAGGGAGGAGGACGGAGGAGGGAGAAAGATATAGGCGGAGAGAGAAGGAGGAGGGAGGAGGAGGGAGGAGGAGGAATAGGGAGGAATAGGAGGGATTAGGAGGAGGAGTGGGAAAGAGGATAAGGAGGAGAAGGGAGGAGGAGGGAGGAGGAAGAAGAGGGAGGAGGAGGATGGAGGAGGGAGAGGGAGGAGGGGGAGGGGAAGAGGAAGAGGGTAGGAGGAGGAGGGGAGAGGAGGAGAAGAAGGGAGAAGGAGGGAGGAGGAGAAGGAGGAGGAGGGGAGAGGAGGAGGGAGGAGCGGAGGGAGAAGAAGGAAGGAGGAGGAGGGAGGAGGGAGAAGAAGGAGGGAGGAGGAGGGAGAATGAGCGGGGAGGAAGGAAAAGGAGGTGGAAGAGGAGGAGGGAGGAGGAGGAGAGTGGAGGAAGGAGGTAGAGGGAGGAGGAGGTAGAGGGGGGAGGAGGAGGAAGAAAAGGGAGGAGGAAGAGGAGGAGAAGGGAGGAGGAGGAGGTAGAGGGAGGAGGAGGTAGAGGGAGGAGGAGAAGGGAGGAGGAGGGAGTAGGATGGAGGAGGAAGAGGAGAGAAGGGAGAAGGATGAGGAGGGAGGAGGAGGGAGAAGGAGGCAGGAGGAGTAGGAGGGAGGCAGGAGGAGGAGGAGGGAGGAGGAGGGAGAGGAGGGAGAGGAAGAGAGAAGAGGAGGAGGAGGAGGGAGGAGGCGGAGGGAGTAGGAGGGAGGAGGATGGAGGAGGAGGGTGGAGGGAGGAGGTAGAGGGAGGATAGGAGGTAGAGGGAGGAGAAGGAGGGAGGAGTGAAAGGAGGAGGAGGGAGTAGGATGGAGGAGGAAGAGGGAGAAGGAGGGAGAAGGAGGAGGAGGGAGGAGGATGAGGGAGAGGATGAGGGAGAAGGAGGCAGGAGGAGGAGGAGGGAGGAGGAGAGAGAGGGAAGAGGAGGGAGGAGGAGGGAGGAGGCGGAGGGAGAAGGAGGAGGAAGGAGGATGGAGGAGGAAGGGAGAGGAAGAGGGAGAAAGAGGAGGGAGAGGGAGGAGGGAGGAGGTAGAGGGAGGAGGTAGAGGGAGGAGGAAGAGGAGGAGGAGGAGAGAGGAGGAGGAGGGTGGAGGGAGGAGGTAGAGGGAGGAGGAGAGAGGATGAGGAGGGAGCTTGCCATTCCGAATTCATACTCGTCTAGGTTCTGTGATTTCGGTCCTTCCATTGATTGTTCTTCCCTTCTACATGACTGTAGATAACTTCCTTACACATAAAGAGATGAATTGTTATTGATATTGCCGTGGCATGGAGGAATATCAGCAGCAGAGTTGATCCAGAAAACCAAAGACCGAGATCTACGGAGAGCCATGAACGCCTACGCCAGCCGGCACGGCACTTGATGATGATGATGATTGCCGTGTGACGATTCTGTGTAGTCACGTCATTTTCTTCGCTTTCCCTAGCGTTTTGGTTCGGGGATTCTTTCATCATCATCATCATATATTTACGTACGTATTTTGGGAGGGGGAGGAGGGAGGAGGAGGAAGAAGAAGAAAAAAATACGACAGTTGGCAGCTCTGGAATGAAAGGAAGACGTGTAGAAAATTTCATCTCAATCGGATGGGCCGTTCGCGAACAAATAAAGGACATACATATATATTTACATACATACACTTTGTTTTATATATATAGATAATAAAATATAAATATGTGGCCTGAGGGTAATGAACGCACTTTCACAATCCCTACATGCAGAGTTCGAGGTTAGCGCCGGCATTTTGGGAGCAGACTGCTTTGCTTTCATTTTCACAATATTATGAGAAAGCAACGGCAAATTACTGAAAGTACAATTTCCCAGAACATCATTCATTCATTCATTCATTCATTCATTCATTCATTCATTCATTCAGTGGCATGTCCTTTACAGAACCTCGCTCCCATAACAACCTACCGTTAACAAACCTCTCGATCATAAGCAAGATGTCCCGTATCCGATACACCCATCTGGAGATCATCCGCCACATCCTGCACCCATCTTCTCTTTGGCCTTCCTCTTCCTCTCTTCCCAGGCATATGCCTCTCCATTATTTTTCTCTCCAAACTTTCGTGACGTTTCAAGTGACCAAAATATTTCAAGTTTCTTTGATTTATCTGATTTATAGCCAACAACCTTCAAATTTCGGCTCTTGAAGTATGGATGCATTTGTTCTTTTCTTTACCCAAGATATTCTTAGAGCTCGTCTATAACATTTATATTCAAAGGCATTTATGCGCTGATCCGAAACCGACGAAAACCGAGGCAGTTATTTCCATATAAATCCAATTCATTCGTTCTAGAAATTTCAAAATACATAAAAAAAATTTAAACAAAAAACACACACACATTTTATAGAGAATAAATATAGTGTTTAATACAATTTTTCGTCCCCCAGACTTGTCCGAACTCGCACCTTCGCCGTGCCTAGTAACACTATGCACGCCAGTGCGCCTTTTGAATTGTGTAAACCATCCTCTACTGGCTTTAAAATCACGAAGTGCAGGTCCGCATGGCCGAATGGATAAGAACGTGTGTTCTTAAACATCCGCTGTAATACCACAACAATCTACACCGCACTATGAACCACCACAACCATAACCAACGCCACTGAGGCCGGTCGAACGAGGTGGAAGGTTTCTCTTTTTTGATTTTACAAATCGGATCGGATCGGATTGAATGACATTGGTCTATTGGTAGTTTTAAACATTTCCCCTCTGTGGGGAAACAACAATTTTTTACTGATTTCCTGGGGTCACACAAAATTTAAAGAAAATTAACCACGCCTATACCAAACTTTGATAACATTAAGAAAGAAATGAGAAGACTGAATATTAACATGTTAGGTATCACGTTGTTCTTTATGATCAGTGGGTGCTATGGTCGTTGTCTAGGTAACGATGCTCCTTGTATGTCATCACAGAGTGTAAGTTGAGTTAGCCTCCTGTCTCTTAATCCAACTCACCCTTGCAATGCACATCCACCAGTCATGAAACAAGATTGAGTTGGCGCACATAATCTTTTAATCCAGAAAGAACACGGACACATAACATATTGGTATCTCCAGAAATCAATGTAAAATCCGCAGAATATATATATCTCACACAATACGACCCACACCCTGCTCACTAACCTCCACTAACTATATCCAACCCACTCTGGGTTTTAGGCCTGCATTCACAACTGGGAGAACAACACAACCCAACTATCTGACCGCAGTCAGTCTAAGCTCCCACGTATTAGCCCACCGATCCACTCGGCGCCAAAACATCCACTGTTTTAACCCACTCTGGGATCAGGCCTCCATTAAAACTCCGAGAAATACCCAACACAGTTCTCCTCGACTACCGACTCGTTCGGCGTCTAAATCTCAACTCTCTGAAGTCTCCTGACTTCACACACAAATACACTATCTCTAGCCCCATCCACCCTAGGGGTTTACACTCACCCTCCCTATTATTTATGGGGACTGGTTGTTTTTCTCATAGCCAGGTCACTACCCTTCCTATCTCCCACTTTCATCTATTCTTTCTCATGGTCACTTTACTGTCTCCAACTTTCATCCATTCTTTCTCATGCCCAGTCACTCAACTCACTGTCAATGACTTTCATCTATTCTTTCTCATGCCCGGTCACTTGTGTATGTACTCGCACGGTCATTCTCCTTAATGCCAGTGAACCCAGGCATATGTCATTAGGTATATGTGAGACCAGAGGGCATTATAACTTCCGAGGTATGTAGCATAAACCATTCTGGTGGAAATAAAACAAAATATAGGGGTATCAACTATAGTATATATATAGGATATATAGTGGTGCCTCGGGTTACGAACGCCTCAAGTCACGAACAATTCGGGTTACGACCAACAACTTTGAACATATTTTTTGTCTCGGGTAACGAACAGTGCCTCGTGTTACGAACGAAGGAGAGAGAGAGAGAGAGAGAGAGAGAGAGAGAGAGAGAGAGAGAGAGAGAGAGAGAGAGAGAGAGAGAGAGAGAGAGAGAGAGAGAGAGAGAGCAAGGTTTAACGTTGGAGACAAACGATTGCGTACAGTACAAATGAAGGCCACGCAGTACAGTACTAACATCGCTTAGCGCTAGCCTAGTAGCCTAGTTTTCCACGCGTGCACAACTTCGCTTTCATAGGTCTTACTACACAGCAGTAAAAGATTTCTTAGCAGTGGCACTGTGTTCAGTTTATCTCTTTCATTATTTTCCTTGTTAACCCCATCAATTATGAGTTCGAACAACGGTAGTGGTGCTGATAGGAAGCAGAAACGTATAACAGTGGAGGCAAAGAAGGAAATAATTATGAAACATGAAAATGGCTTTCGTGTATGTGACATCGCTAATGAGTACTGCATGGCAAAATCAACTATCTCCACCATCATAAAGAACAAAGAGTTACTCAAATCAGTCGATGTGGCTAAAGGCATAACTAAGCTGCAGAAGCAAAGACCTCAAATTTTTGAGAAAGTTAAAAATCTTCTCTTGGTCTGGATCAATGAAAAGCAACTTGCAGGAGACAGTGTTAGTGAGGCAATAATATGTGAAAAGGCGAAGCTGTTGCACGGTGATTTATTGTCGGAGTTGCTTGGTGCAAGTGCTGAGACTGACGATTTTAAAGTCAGCAGAGGCTGGTTTGAAAAGTTAAAAAAAAAAAGAAAAGAAAAAAGAAGTGGCATTCATAGTGTAATTAGGCACAGAGAGGCTGCAAGTTCTGACGAGAAATAAGCTGAAGCGGTCAAGGTGGAATTTGGAATTTGATACAATCATCAAATAGGAAGATTACATTCCATATCAAGTCTTTAAATGCGATGAAACGTGCCTCTTCTGGAAGAAAATGCCAAAGAGGGCCTTTATCACACAGGAGGAGAAAGCAATGCTGGGGTACAAACCAATGAAGGACAGACTAACTCTGCTGTTATGTGCCAATGTAGTGGATGAAATTTTGTCCTTGACAAAAAATATGGGCCTGGAAGTCGATGGCAACGCCTTGGAGGAGCTGATTGAGGATCAAACTGGAGAGCTCACTAGAGATAAGCTTGTGGATCTTCAGAATGAACAGCTAAAGACATTAAAGGAGGAGCAGTCGTCCGATGATGAGGAGCCAGTGACCGTTTCAACTGCCAGGATTAAAGAAATTTGCAGCAAGTGGGCAGACGTCGAAGACTTCATTGTGAACCACCATCCAAACAAAGTTGTTGCTAACAGGGCAGTAAACCTGATCAATGAAAACGCGATGGCCCATGAAAGTTTCTCCAACAAAGGAAGCGACAAATTTCCCTCGATAGTTTCTTGGTGTAGAAAGATGACCAGTTGATTGCCAAGAAACAACGACATGAAACTCCTGAAACTAATGATTCAGAATAGCAAAGAAAGCGACAAATTTCCTATGAGCGTTTTCTTGTGAAGAAAGATAGAATAAATCTTTTTTTTTAATATTTATTTTACACTAGCTGACCCGGCCCGGCTTCGCCCAGACTCTGGTGGGGAGCATCTCATTTAATTCATATAAGTAGTCATATAAGTTCTCGTTCCCGTTACCGACTATCTGTCTGTCTGTCTGTCTGTCTGTCTATCTGTCTGTCTGTCTGTCTGTCTGTCTGACCCGGACCGTCTTCGCCCAGACCCTGATGGGGAGCATCTCATTTAATTCATATAAGTAGTCATATAAGTTCCCGTTCCGACTATCTATCTGTCTGTCTGTCTGACCCGGCCCGGCATCGCCCAACTCCTGGTGGGGAGCATCTCATTTAATTCATATAAGTAGTCATATAAGTTCCCGTTCCCGACTGTCTGTCTGTCTGTCTGTCTGTCTGTCTGTCTGTCTGTCTGTCTGTCTGTCTATCTATCTATCTGTCTGTCTGACCCGGCCCAGCCCATGGTGGAGAGCATCTCATTTAAATTATATAAGTAGTCATATAAGATCCCGTTCCCGACTATCTGTCTGACTGTCTGTCTGTCTTGGGTAAATGTAGGAGGGAGGAGGAAGAGGGAGGTGGAGGAGGGAAGAGGAGGGAGGAGGAGGGAGGAGACAGGAGGAGTAGGGAGGAATAGGAGGGAGGAGGAGGGATTAGGAGGAGGAGGGAGGAGTAGGGTGGAGGAGGAGGCGAGGAGGAGGGAGGAGGAAGAGGGAGGAGGAGGGAGAAGGAGGGAGGAGGAGAACGCAGGAGGAGAAGGGAGCAGGAGGAGGAGAGGGAGGAGGAGGGAGAGGGAGGAGGAGGGAGGAGGAGGAGAGAGTAGGAGGAGGGAGGAGGCGGAGGGAGAAGGAAGAGGGAGGAGGAAGAGGGAGAAGGAGGAGGGAGAAGGAGGAGAAGGAGGGGGAGGAGGAGGAGGGAAGGAGGAGGGGAGGAGAGGAGGGAGGAGGAATGTGAAGGGAGGAGGAGGGAGGAGGTAGAGGGAGGAGGAGGAGGAGGGAGGCGGAGAGAGGAGGAGGGAGGAGGAGGAAGAGGGAGGAGGAGGAATGTGAAGGGAGGAGGGGGGAGGAGGTAGAGGGTAGGAGGAGGGAGGAGGAGGAGGTAGAGGGAGGAGGAGGGAGGAGGAGGGAGGAGGAGGAGGGAGGAGGCGGAGAGGGAGGAGGAGGAAGGAGGAGGGGGAGGAGGAGGAGGAGGGAGGAAGAAGGAGGAGGAGGGAGGAGGAGTGATGAGGAGGAGGGAGGAGGAGGGAGGAGGAGCGAGGAGGAGGGAGAAGGAGGGATGAGGAGGAGTGAGGAGGAGGAAGAGGGAGGAGGAGGAATGTGAAGGGAGGAGGAGGAGGAGGTAGAGGAGGAGGAGGAGGGAGGAGGAGGAGTGAGGAGGAGGAGAGGGAGGAGGAGGAAGGAGGAGGGGGAGGAGGGAGGAGGAGGAGGGAGGAAGAAGGAGGAGGAGGGAGAAGGAGGGATGAGGAGGAGGAGGGAGGAGGAGGAAGAGGGAGGAGGAGGAATGTGAAGGGAGGAGGAGGTAGAGGGAGGAGGAGGGAGGAGGAGAAGGGAGGAGGAGGATGGAGGAGGGAGAGGGAGGAGGGGAAGAGGAAGAGGGTAGGAGGAGGAGGAGGTGAGAGGAGGAGAAGAAGGAGAAGGAGGGATGAGGAGAAGGAGGAGAGGGAGGAGGGAGAGGAGGAGGATGAGGCAGAGGAGAAGAAGGAAGGAGGAGGGAGGCAGGAGGAGGAGGGATGAGGAGGGAGAGGGAGGAGGAGGGAAGATGAGGGAGGAGGGGGGAGGAGACGGAGGGAGTAGGAGGGAGGAGGATGGAGGAGGAGGGGAGAGGAAGAGGGAGAAGGAAGAGGGAGAAGGAGGAGGGAGGAGGAAGAGGGATGAGAGGGAGGAGGAAGAGGAGAAGGGTGGAGGGAGGAGGTAGAGGGAGGAGAAGAGAGGGGGAGAGAGTTCGCCATTCCGAATTCATACTCGTCTAGTTCTTCCCTTCTACACGACTGTAGATAACTTCCTTACACATAAAAAGATGAATTGTTATTGATATTGCCGTGGCATGGAGGAATATCAGCAGCAGAGTTGATTAAAAAAACAAAGACTGAGATCTACAGAGAGCCATGAACGCCTACGCCAGCCGGCACGGCACTTGATGATGATGATTGCCGTGTGACGATTCTGTGTAGTCACGTCATTTTCTTCCCTTTCCCTAGCGTTTTGGTTCGGGGATTCTTTCATCATCATCATCATATATTTACGTACGTATTTTGGGAGGGGGAGGAGGGAAGAGGAGGAAGAAGAAAAAAAAAACTATGACAGTTGACAGCTCTGGAATGAAAGGAAGGCGTGTAGAAAATTTCATATCAATCGGATGGGCCGTTCGCGAACAAATAAAGGACATACATATTTACATACATACATATATACATACACATATACATGCACTTTGTTTTATAGATATAGATTTAATCTATTTGGTTTGTTTTCTTTCTCTTTAATTAATGTAATCATGCAAGGATCATTCAAAGCTTAGCGGCTTTAGGATCATCACCCTTTAAAATACATTTGGGAAGATTTTAGAGAAGATAGTCGCTGTTAAGCTGCAGGATATTTTGGAAAGGGGGAAACTTCTTCCAAAAGGCCTGGGGAGCTACAGGCCAGGATAAGATATCTGGTCAAATGCAGCTGCTTTTACCTTTGAGGTTTATGAGGGGTTCCAGAGTAGACAGGAAACGATGGCGGCAGCGCTTGACCTCGAGGATGCTTACAATATAGTTCGCTATGATATTTTGATGACCGCACTGATTGAGAAGAGGGTCAATCCCTGGTTGGTGAACTGGATAGCAGCCGTCCTGAATTCTCGTCGGGTTGCTCTCCGTCTGGGTGCATGGACCTCCGAGCCACATATTTTAACCCCAGGACTTGCAAAGGGATCTGCAATCTCACCTGTGCTCTTTAACGTGTTTACGAGCAAGATTGCACACCTAGAACCTGGGGGGGGGGGGGGGGAGTGAAACCAACAAGCACATCTGTTAAATATCCTTTTCTCAGTTTCTCTCTGCTGGTAGACGTTTGTCTACATACCCCCCCCCCCCCCCCCCCCCCCCCCCATTTTTATTTAAAGTCTTTTGATCACTATCTCTCTATCTCTCTTTCCACTAGACAATATCCCTCTTCACGTTCCTTCAGCACATACCCCCAGTAACACAGGTTTCGAACAAATTGATAAAACATTTATTGCAGAAAAGTGTCAGTTGTGTGTGCGATGTATGGGTGTGAATATGTGTGGTGTTATCTATCTTGAATGTGTGACAGGATATAGTCTAGGATCAGCATCACAGTTGTCATCATGATACAGCCATTCGACGTCACAATTCACAGAACAGGAAATATCTCACCAAGGGGTGTGTCTTTCTGACTGATGCTTGTTTTCTTCCCACTCTGTTCTGGAAATTTTTGAATAATATAGTCTCCACTGAATTAGTTGTGTTAGTGTCTATCACTTCTATCAGTTAATGTCTAATCACCACTGCTTGATTGAGTTACTTAGGGTCCTTTAGTTCTACACACACGATATACCGGTCGGTAATATATTCATTGTTTTGAAGAAGATAAACACCGATCCAACATATATATATATATATATATATATATATATAATATATATATATATATATATATATATATATATATATATATATATATATATATATATATATATATATATATATATATATATATATATATATATATATATATATACACTGCGGTTTGTCACTCATGGAAAATGTTAATGATAGTCTTTTCCTTTCTGTATGGGTTATCGTAAATATTCCTGTTCATCATTATCTAGTGGTATTGAATACCTTCATTGAGCACCTCACTTAGTGTGATTCAGTTTTAGTGTTCATTTTAACTCAACACTGGTCTGACCTTCTTGCTAAACAGGGTATTGATATAATTTATTACTTCACCAGAGTATGATCAATTTCTTCTGCTCAGATTTGTAACAACTTTCCATTTCAAGTGCGGGGAACCTGTCCAAAAAAAACAACAACAACAACAACACCCTGTGAGAGAAACTCAACTCCTAACTATTCCATGCGAATGTAGGTCTAAGGCTATATTTAGTTTGTAACCTATATCATCCTAGAGCTACACTCTTGCATAAGACAGAGTAGTTCAGCACTCTACCCTATACAAGGTAAAAGAAACGCTAAAGAAAAGCACAGAAATCCTAGTATTGACTTATCCTACCGACTGTAAGGACACCCATCTCGTCACAGCTTAATTCACTCTCCAGCCTAATGCTGTCGATACTCTATACTACAGTTACACACGAAAGTTCACTATGCTAAGAGTTCTAATCTACATCCATATATAATCACCTTATTTAATCTATTTCAGGCCTAGAAGTAAACCACCTAGTCCCATGAAGGAAAAGTGCTTGTTGTCTTCAAACAACCTAGATTTTGTGATATTATATTCTATTTCGGCACTAAAATAAATCCACACTCCAGCTGGTCTTAAATGCAACCTTCAACTGAATTTAAAACGGTAATATCAGTCCACAGATAATTTTCCTGGACTACGTCACTTGTTTTGCTCTTAACCAATCAGTTCCTGCTCTTTTTCTTGCCTTTTGATCCCCGTACAAAACCGTGCCGTCAATCTTCTTTTGATGTAGACAGTTCTAATTGGGATCGTTTTCTTCCATGGTTCCATTCATCGTCTTTCACAGAGATCCGAGCGTAGTTTATCGGACATTCGCCTCCTTTGAAATAAACGATCTTTCTGGACATCGCTGATTATCCTTTGATCTCGACTAGTTTTCCGGGGAACACTCGACCTACGTTCTCGTATTAAAAGAGTTCGGCTAGTGTTTGAAGTGACGATCATTGTCCTTTGAAAATTCAGGAGCGTCACCCTCTCACCACAACTGTTTCTGTCGTTTGATTCATTAGGAGCGACGCCTTCCAGCCATTTCGTGACATAGGCCCCCTCTTAAGAGAGTTGACCGCGTCGACTCTTACTCCCTGAAGGTTCGATCCTGATGATCCACCCCAATGCATACCTTAAGCTCATGTTCAGTTTCTGGGAGATGGCTCCGCACACTCCCTGTTGATGGTCTGCCGATACCCTCAAATGTATCACCTCCCCATCCCTTAGGTGATCTCACCTGACAGCCTATATCCTCCTCAAGACCGACACTAGTGTTGGCCCCTCGTTCCTGTACGTTTTGTCGACCAACTTCCGACTTGCGTAAGCGACGGCTCACAATACAGACGGATCGTCCCATCCTGACTGTAACAGTGTCTCCATACCCGCTTAGTTTCCCCATACTTTTCATTCTTGGATTTGTGGTATCGTCCTCGTTGGACAGAATCGTCTTCCCCAAAACTCCTGGACTTTTGCTTCCAGGACCATCTCGGTCGATATTGTATCTGGTAAGCCAATCTTCGGTTGGAGTCATGGGTATCTCGCCTCGTTCCCGACGGTACCCACCCCTTCTGAACTGGGTTACTAGAGAATTTCTCATTATGGGCATCTCCCTGTCGTGTGATTTCCTTCCTCTCTTCGGCTGGAAAATCTTCCCTACCTCTTACGTTCCCATAGGTCATCCTATGTAGTACTTGGGATCTCTGGTCTTCGTCTGGACCTGTAACCTTTTTCTCAATGGCTGCCATAACCATAAAGTGAGAAAATTTGACCTCGGATCTATCCTCATATTTCTGAAGGAGATGTCTAGGAAGACTTTACAGTTCTCCCCCGATCCGGATCTCTTAGGTGTTTTTGGACACAACCTTTACCACAGGATAAGGTCCTTGCCATCCTACTTGGAGTATATTGGTCTCGGCTGGACCCCATACTACTACTCCGTCTCCTACCTTCAGAGCTACTTTACTCTTCGTCCGATTTTTGGGTGGTGTTTTCTGGCACTCTGGGCAAGACTTAACCCACCGGCGTACATCACCGGTCATTCCTGGCCAGCAATAATGGCCGGAAATCTGCTGCAATGTCTCTCTGACACCCATATGTCGATTCCCAGATATGGTGTGCCCGCATCTGAAGAATGTGAGGACGATAGGCCTCTGGGACCACCCACTGCTCGTGCAGCTTGTCTCCACTTCCGGTTCTCTTGTAGAGCAGCCGATTCCTCAGTAAGTACTGTCCCCGTGTTGGTGGGTCAGCACTTCTTTGCAGCTCCTTGTAGCAAGGACGCTACGTTGTGTCCTTCCGTTGGGCCCCTGACGCCAGGTTGGTGCATAGTGTGTCTGTACCATATTTCCAATTAACTTGTTACATAATGCATGACGTATTTGTATGCTTTATTCTCTTGTATGTCTGTATGTGTGTGTATGTGTGTGAGTGTTTGAATGTGTTTGTTTGTTTGTTTGTTATGTATGTATGTATGTATGTATGTATGTATGTATGTATGTATGTATGTGTGTGTGTATGTGTGTATGTGTGTATGTGTGTATGTGTGTGTGTATGTGTGTGTGTGTGTCTGCCTGCCTGCCTGCCTGCTTGCAGGCAGGCAGGCAGGTAGGCAGGTAGGCAGGCAGGCAGGCAGGTAGGTAGGTAGGTAGTTAGGTAGGTAGTAATGTATGTATGTATGTATGTATGTATGTATGTATGTATGTATGTATGTATGTATGTATGTATGTATGTATGTGTGTGTGTGTGTGTATGTGTGTGTGTGTGTGTGTGTGTGTGTGTGTGTGTGTATGTATGTATGTATGTATGTATGGCATGCATGCATGCATGCATGTATGTATGTATGCATGCATGCATGCATGTATGTATGTATGTATGTATGTATGTATGTATGTATGTATGTATGTATGTATGTATGTATGTATGTATGTATGTATGTATGTATGTATGTATGTATGTATGTATGTATGTATGTATGTATGTATGTATGTATGTATGTATGTATGTATGTATGTATGTATGAATGTATGTATGTATGTATGTATGTATGTATGTATGTATGTATGTATGTATGTATGTATGTATGTATGTATGTATGTATGTATGTATGTATGTATGTATGTATGTATGTATGTATGTATGTATGTATGTATGTATGTATGTATGTATGTATGTATGTATGTATGTATGTATGTATGTATGTATGTATGTATGTATCTATGTCCGTACATATGTATTTACCTCTGCTGCTAGGAGCCAATATCACACCAGGACTGAACATGTATTTCCCTGGACTGACCTAATCCTCTGTGCCCTTTTATTTACCGGCACTAAAGTTCAGGCCGTCTACCTGATCAATGTTTAATGAATAGATTTCCATGAACAACAAGCTATCTTCGTGACGCTAATCTAGAAACACTTCAGTCTATCTCCGGCATATCACTGTTTTATTACATCTCCGCCTTCAACTCCCATTGTGTGTTCAATGCAATTATTCTATAGATAAGCATTGAGACATTCAGCCAAGGAGAGAAACATGATCATAAAACTGAAAAGACAAGTGTGTAATATGATCGCCATAGGTTTAGACGAGCGAGCCATGTCCATCGAAGAAAAGACAATAACACCATAAGGTTGTATAAATACATTACTTAATCTCCCATCAACCTTCCAAGGTGGTGTCAATAAAGTCTTTATATTTAGATGTTGTTTGTGTGGCAGGACGTAAACAATACCCTCCCCTTAAATTGTAATTTATTCTAAACAATACACGTCTTAACTTACCACGTCTCTGGTCTGTCACATGCTGTCACGGTTATCTTTGTGTACAAGCCATTATGTGAGTTACTTAGTTGTTGGTGTTGAATGTGTCCTGTTATTTGGTGTGATTATGATGTTGTAGTGGGTTCAACCCCTATACTAGTCAGTGGGGCTAACAGTTTGACTTCTCGTCCTTGACATGGGGATGTAAATTACAAGAACCTCAGAAGTTGAGTGAATTCATCTGATGGCCAGGGACATTGATAATAGGGAAAGCAGATCGACATGCAAAAATAAGTCCAATGAACTAGGAGGAATGCACGTGTTTGGACTACACTCGAGTTCAAATCTAGAGAACTCTTAAAAATCGATTGTAGTATACGTTTCTGCTGTTAAATATTCCAGCTATCTGGGGTATGTTGTTTCCATGTAGTCCTGTTGCATGACCGACCCATTTGTCAGGCACTTGTCTCCCAGTCATCAGTCCTTGGTGTAAAGTGGACTGTTTTGAATGACCATGGGAGTTATCACATGCCATGCCCAGTCCTGATCTCTAAACTCAGGAAAGTTAAAGCTAGGAGAGCGCCAAGACCTTCCGGTATGAGTGGACCGACTGCCTTCTTGGACGCCTCAGACAAGGTGCATGCAACAGGACTGTTAAAACTCCCTTTTTCCAGCCCCCATGGTGGACCCCAAAAGTAGACCATGCTTGGAAAGCAAAGAGAGCTGCAGTGGAGCAGCTAAAGAAAGTGCGACAGACACTTCGAAGCTCACGAGGGGAAGTGGAGACAGCGGAAAACGTTAATAAAGACAAAGTGGAGGTTTTCAAGCGCTGTGCTGCAGAGGCCAAAAAGGCAAAATGGGAATGTTTCATGAAAGAGATTGGGGGTGATAAAACACTGCGAAAATTCTGGAAACTGTACAAGCATATGCAGAGAAAAGATCGGCCTATGACAGTGGGAACAATTTATAGAGATGATGGTGTGCGCGTGACAACAGACAAAGAGAAAGGGGAGGCGTTTCTCCGGAGATTTTTAGAGCAGACCAATCATAATGATGCGGACACCAGGGATGCAGTTAGAGAGGAGTTATCTGGCACCACGAAGAATATGCAGTATGAAGACATCATACGGGTGGAAGATGTTAAACACATTTTGAAAAAGGCAAAAGACACGGCACCAGGGCCCGATGGTGTCAGGTATGGCCACATGAAGGGTTTGAGCGATGCAGACCTGGAGGAGATGACCGACTGCTTTTACCAGAGCATTAGGACAGCATCAGTACCGCATGATTGGGTGCACAGCTATCTCATCCCTCTCCCAAAACCATTCAAGTATCAGTCAAAGCTTAGCGGCTTTAGGATCATCACCCTTCAAAATACATTTGGGAAGGTTTTAGAGAAGATAGTCGTTGTTAAGCTGCAGGATTTTTTTGAAAGGGGGAAGCTTCTTCCAATAGGCTACAGGCCAGGAAAAGATACCTGGTCAAATGCAGCCACTTTTGCCTTTGATGTTTATGAGGGGTTCCAGAGCAGACAGGAAACGATGGCGGTAGCGCTTGATCTCGAGGATGCGTACAATAGAGTTCGATATGATATTTTGATGACCGCACTGATGGAGAATGGGGTCAATCCCTGGTTGGTGAACTGCATAGCAGCCGTCCTGCACTCTCGTCGTGTTGCTCTCCGTCTGGGTGCATGGACCTCAGAGCCACATATTTTAACTCCGGGACTGCCACAGGGATCTGCAGTCTCACCGGTGCTCTTTAATGTGTATACGAGCAAGATTGCAAACCTAGAAGCACCAGGGGTTGGAAGAATACTAACATTTGCAGATGATATTCTTGCATATAGGCAGGGGAGAGATAGGGAGCAAACAGCCCAGGGGTTACAGGCGAACAGTAGATAAAGTGATTGACTGGTGCACTGAAATGAGTGCTGTCATCCACCCGGAAAAGGCGGCTGTTTTGTGGTGCTCTCTGGACAACAGGATTGTAAGAGCTGATGTTCCAAGCCTCGCAATAGATGGTAGAAATGTCAGCAGAGAGAACAAACTGAAGTGTCTGGGGATCACATTTGACAGGAGCCTATCCTTCAAGGACCATGTGGAGACGGTTGTGACAAGATCTCAAAAGGACTCAGTGCACTTAAAACTATGGCTGCAATGGACACAGAGCAGAGAATGCTTTTCACACTATACCAGCACTTCATCCTCTCAGTAATAGATTATGGATTAGGTCTGCTCACTGTCTCAGAGAGTCAGCTAGTGAAGTTAGAGCGCATACAGAACGAAGCTATGCGGGTCATTCTGGGATGCACTAGAGATACCCCAGTAGTGTGTATGCGTTACATCCTTGGTCTGCCGACTGTTGCTGGTAGGCTCAAGGTGATGCAGGCGAAGGCATACCTCAAAGTAGCTGCAGACACAGACCACCCACTGCATGAGGCGATGGACGCAGTTAAGGGTCAGCGACTGATAAGAGGGAAATCATGGATGGCTCAGGCGGAGGATACGATCAGACAGGTGTGCCCCTTGGAGAACATTAGGCGTGGAGAGGAATGGGTCAGAGTGCCAGCGGAGCAGTCAGACTTGTGCAGAGTTATAATCACATTAAGCCGGGAGTGCAGGGAGTGGCCAGCAGGGGCCACAGAAGTGGAAATCCAGCAACTAATTCAGGACAATGCTCACTCGGGTGATGTGATTATCTACACAGATGGCTCAGTGTCAAGAGGTGAGAGAAGTGGCTGGGGGTTCATATCCAAAGCTAATGGTCGATGTTTGGGGCAGGAGAGCCTGGAATATGATACCACAACATCCAGCTTAAGAATGGCGGTGGAGGCAGTCACTGCGGCTCTCCGCTGGATGGAGAATACGACACACACACACATCGTGATTGTAACTGACTTAGAAATCATGCCGACGAGGGTGGGGACGGGCAGGCTTCGAGCGGAGTGGCTTGCTTCGCTTCGGAGTTCACGGGTGACAAGCATCGCCTGGATCTTTTCTCCTGGGCATGCCGGTGTGCTGGGAAATGAACAGGCAGACAGATTGGCTGGCTCTGCAGAACTTGGCGGAGTATTGATACATGACAAGTCAGATGTGATTGCGGCGCTTGTGGGAGCACGTGCACACCTCGGAGGAGCAAATGGATTACCATGGTCAGGCAAGAATGAGACAGCGAGGAGTGACGAGGGGATCTGGCCGACGCTCAACGGTCAGAGGAAAGGCGAGACGGACTTATAATCAGATTGCTACTGGTACTATTAGTGTTGGAACTCTTCTCTGGCTACTGAGGATGGGGACGGAGGACTTATGGGAATGCCCCGAATGCTGTGATTTCGATTCCTAAATCAATCAATCAATCAAACCATTTGTCTCACTGTTTCTCGGCTCTGCTTGCCAGATACGCAAGCTCATCTATGTTGGTTTCTATTAAAATAGCAAACATAAGGTATTCGAATGCAACGAATCTTGGAAACCACACGTTGTAAGACTTATTCCCTGCGTCCACTGAGGGAAAGGTTGAGACGCGATTCTTAATCGCTACATAACGATTGCGAAATCACAGGACGGGGTATTTGCAAGCAGGCCGACCTGTGTTGATATGTAACAATGATATGAATAACGGTCGTTCAACAAGCAATGGCAAACTGCTGAACATAAACGTACATAGTAGATCACAAACATCCGAACAATGCCGGGGTAGTTGAGACGTCCTGTAAATGACATGCAAATAACTTAAGACTTAATCAGATACCAGTTCTTTTGGAGTGGTTCGTGCTCGCAAGGAAGAACATATAAATTAGTGTGTTAGAGTACCAGTAAACATTGTTTGATTAAACAAACACACAAGAAATTCAAGCTGTCTTGTTGTTCCACCTCTTCTTATTCTCCTACCATGTTCTACATTTCTATATATATAGGATTTCCTAATGCTTGGAAAAGACTAAAGAAGGCAGAATATTATATACAAATATAAGAAAAAGACAAACATCGTACTTTGGTTGTATAACGAGAAGCGAGGTAATGAAAACATCGTGACCACTAGAAACATCAGAAAGAGAATAGACAGGAAGCCGGTGGAGAAAAATGAAGCTGGATGGTCTGCCACTAAGGCACCAGGGCCGGGTTATATACTGGCCAAGACCTATTGACGCGTCCTCGTCGAGCGTCCTGGGCAACAGGTCCCTTCGGGGTCCTGGCTGAAGTCAATAGGATCGCTGATTCCTCCGAAGTCGGAGAGTGTCTGCCTGTACGGCGAGGAACCACCAGTCTGCACACCAATAAGCCAGACATGGGACAACGGATACTCACGCAAACCTCAGGTCCTGTATGACATCACACTGATGTTGGACAACAGGATGTCTTCATCCGACATACAGGACTTCGCGTTGGAGCTCAAGCCAACGAACACAAGCAAGCAAGCAAGCATGAACGCCACACATGTTAATGTTTCATTTTTAACAAAGTCAGATTAGAATAACGAAGACACAACCCATAGATTTGTGTATGTATGACACATTACTTTATAATCAATCAATCAATCATTCAATCAGGTGCCGTCTCTACCATGATGGGTGGCTGCAATGGATCTCCAATATTGTCTATCTCTCGCCATGATCGTACATTCTGTCAGCCAGCTGTTGGTTCATATCTTGATGTTATCTTCCCATTGGTATCAATGTCTACCTCTTGCTCACTTGCCTTCAACCTTTCCCTCCAGTATGGTGTTTGTAAGAGTTTTATGTCTTTTAACTTCGCCGAAATATGTCACTGGGGTCTTAAAAATTTTTTTTTTTATAGTGAACTCTCTTTTAATTCCTAGTTTTTCCTGAAGCTCTGTATTTGATTGCCGTTGCTTGCATGAAATACGACATATTCGTCCATATATTCTCTTAGTTCATAATATAATATCTCAAAAACTCCAAATTACCTTTGACCGTTGACTTAATCTCACGTTACGAACAGTAAGTTACTAAGTTCATTACATGTTACTATGTCTAGATTATACGATGCGGCTTCAAAAAAAAAAAAAACTTAAAATTGTGATATACATTACAATAATCATGCCACTGTCTTGTCACTTGTCAATTGATTGTTAAGGATGTCACAGAGCAGAAAAAACGCGATGACGTCATAATGACAGTTCAAAAATGGCCACCCCACTTTTGACATGCATCGAAGTGGAGCAACGTTCTTTTATCGGATTTTTGTTTATCAGTGAAGGGGTGAAACCTATAGAAATTCACCGGCGAATGAAGGTCCAGTTTAGTGATGTATGTCTGTCAGTCCAGCAGGTGTATGAGTGGAGCAGGAAGTTTCAAATCGGCGCGACTTTTGTGGCAGACTTTTCTCGACCGGGTCAAGTACACCTAGTAATGACCCCAAATTTTTCTACAGGAATCCAAGCACTTTATCGGCACTGGAAGACTTGCATTGAACGCAGTGGTGACTACATCGAAAAATGATACATTTGTTCACTACTTTTTCAGAAGATATTTACCGAAATGGTTTCCGTTTGAAGCGCTCTCGTATTTACGTAAAACAACCTTAGCGTTCTCTGCTGCTGATTTATGGAATTATCTTCCACCCGACCTGAAATTACAAGTTCCTCTTCATGCAACCAAAATCGTTTTCAAAATATTCACTATATACATTAAGAGATGAGCAAGAGGAGGAGGAATTGTGGGATTAGCAGAAGAGGGGGGGGGGGAACAACGATGTAGCAGAAGAGGAAGAAGAAGAAGAAGAAGAAGAAGAAGAAGAAGAAGAAGAAGAAGAAGAAGAAGAAGAAGAAGAAGAAGAAGAAGAAGAAGAAGAAGAAGAAGAAGAAGAAGAAGAAGAAGAAGAAGAAGAAGAAGAAGAAGAAGAAGAGAATTAGTAGGAGCAGGAGGAGGAGGTGTAGAAAAAGGAAGAGGATGAGAGGACGAAGAAAACGAAGTTAAGGCAGAGGAGCAGCACAAACAAGAAGACAAAGATTATAAAAACTGTTTTGCATGTTCCACACAGAGACACATTTATTAGGCTTTGTTCCATTAAGGAAATATCCGGGTCTGTTCAAACTGTCAGTATAGAACAATAGAATTCATATGTTATTGACAATATGTATTCGCCTCACTATTGGTTGCGTCCCTTTGTCACCTTCAGATCCGTTATATCCTGTTGCACTTGATACATATGTATATAAATGTGAGAAAGGATAGCGGAGACCAGACAAGCTACAGCAACATTTATCAATGTATGTGAACATGCAAGTACATTGTCTTTTAGTATGAAGCATACTTGTTTACATAACGTTATCTTAAGTATTAGTATAATTTACGAGACAGTTTGCAGAAGACATGTTTACTACACAACAGAGGTGATTAAAGAACAACAAGTTAAAAGAGACAAGGCCAGACATCTAGCTAACTAGCTAGCTAACTATTTAACTAATTAACTAACTAGGAGCAGTCATAACATCTGATGGGAGATGCCTTGAAGAGATTAGAACAAGAATCTTTATGGCAAAGGTAGCTTTTTGCCAGATGGAAAACATACTGACTAATAAAAAGATGTCAATTGCAAGAGAAAAAGAGTGTTGAAGTGCTACATATAACATGCACTTTGTATGGATGAGAAGCGTGGACATTGAGCAGACAAGCTGGAAAACATCTAATGGCAGTAGATATGTGGTGTCTGTGGAAAACGAAAAGAATACCATGGAGAGACAGAAACACCAACGAGCAAGTCCTATAAGAAACAAATAAAAACTGTAAACTAATTTTAGTGAATTTAGACGCTCGCAGTCAATATTTTTGGGCATGTTATGAGAAGAAATAAGCTGGAGATCTTGGTGATATATAGCAAGAACAAGTAGTCGGCAAAGAAGTAAATATCTGGATGGCTTGATCACTTGGCTATGGTCGAGACAAGAAGACTGAACTGGTCCATGACTCTGGTGATCGTGTTAGATGGGCAAATATGACTATCCACGCTAACCGGCATTGGACATTAATGAAGAATCAGATTCGCTGGGCAGGTCACTTGACTAGCATGCCAGATCACAGGCTCGCTAAACGAATTTTTTTACGACGAGTTGCGTTGTGGTCAACCCAGAGGAAACGCTATAAAGACACTCTGAAAATCTCACTGAATGCTTTTGGAATTCATCATGACACCTGAGAGACTGCAGCCAGAGACCGAAATTCGTGGCGTGCGCCATTACGCAAGGGTGCAGTCACGTGTGAGGCAACCAGGACTGCAAGAGCTGTGAAGAAAAGGCAGGACAGAAAAACCACTGCAAGAAATCCTCCTCCAGAAGCGTCAAGCATTCTTTGTCCACATTGTCAAAGAACATTTCGAGCCAAAATAGGCCTTATCAGCCATCTTAGAACTCACGGCTCCATACTTTCCACCCCACTGGATGAAATGAATGATCATCATCATTCTTGATGGAAAAACAACAGGATATGATGATAATGAAGGTAATCTGGTGCGAGATTTTAAACGCACTAAATTAAAAAAAAATAAAAAAATGGACAGCCAGATTGAGCAATATGAACATTGTTAGGGAGACTAAATCGCAAAGACATCTTATCAGAAACATCAGAGACAAGCGGTCATTATTCTTTGGCCACATTATGAGAAGACGAAAACTAGAGCATATTGTGACAACTGGAAGTATTTGTGGAAAGAGAGACAGAGGAACACTGTGTGAGAAAATTCTTTACTGTCTTATGTCAGGGCACACAAGGGAGTCAACACACGAAATGATCAATGCCGTCGGCGATCGCAATTTGTGGAGATGATTGCTCACACCAGCCAGCAGGTTACTGGATGATGATGATATGTAGCTCAGCTCACGAGCAGATGCTTAATAAGGAATGTTACGTCATTTTACATTCACAAATGTAAAACCAATTAACTCGCGAGTTTATATTGTTGATCGCAACACTTCACAGTCTAGAGCAGTGTTGGCAACCCTAATTGTGGTGGCATGTCGAAGTAATGATGTAAAGTTACTATTCATTGCGCCAAACTAAGTCTTTTTTTAAGTTACTATTCATCGCGTCAACCTAAACCCTTGTAAAGACTCTATTCAGCGTGCCAACCTAAATCCTTGTAAAGTTACTATTCAGCATGCCATTATAAGTCCTTGTAAAGCTTCTATTCATCACTCCAATCTACATCCTAGTAAAGTTGCTGTTTAGCGTGCCAGCTTGTCTAGTTTGCTTATTTTTTTTCTATTAAGCAACCAATTAATACAATAATTTGATCTTGAGATTGTATTTACATGTCTCCGATATATTAAATAATTATTTTTTCCTGACGGAATAAAAACATCACTTATTTATACACATTATACATGTTTTACATCCATACTAAAGTACATGATCTATTTAGCACTTCAACACTCTTTTTCTCATTGCAACTGACATAATTTTATTGGTCAGTATGTTTTCTGCAGATGTAGTATGCAGATGATTTAGATATTATAGGGGAACATTAACAAAAGACATTGGAAATATTGACTCACTTAGAAGAAAAAGCTCAACAAATGGGGCTGGTTATCAACCAATGTAAGACAATGGTAATTTCAAGAGAAGGAACGGCTAAAATCTCTGGGCACAAACAAATAGATATGACCATTAAAAGAACGGAAACATACAAATACCTGGGTACAATCTTCAATATAAATACAAATTAGAATCAACTCTGGAAATAAGATATACTATACACTACAACATCTGCTAAAATCAAAGGCGCTATCTCTTAACACCAAGATCACAATATACAAAACACTGTGCTGTATGGCTCTGAAACCTGCAGTACAACAAAAGGAGACGAAGCCTTGTTACAAACCTTTGAGAACAAAGTCTTAAGACGCATCTTTGGGCCCATTAGGGATACACAAAGTGGAGAGTGGAAAGGAAGAAGTAACAAAGACATTTATGATCTGTTTAAGTCCCCGCTAATCACTGGTATCATGAAAGTTAATAGACTGCAATGGCTGGGGCATATAGAAAGAATGGAAGATAATAGGGAAACAAATCTCGCTTACACTCAGGAAATAAATGACCGTAGACCCCGAGGTAGACCAAGAAGACGGTGGAGAGATAATATACATACAGGCCTACAAGCACTTGGAATCAGCGACTGGCAAGAGAAGGTCAACCAGAGAGACGAATTGAGACGGCTTGTATGTGCAGCAAAGAATCTCAATGCTGAAGAAGAAGAAGAAGAAGAAGAAGAAGAAGAAGAAGAAGAAGAAGAAGAAGAAGAAGAAGAAGAAGAAGAAGAAGAAGAAGAAGAAGAAGAAGAAGAAGAAGAAGAAGAAGAAGAAGAAGTATGTTTTCAATCATTCATAAGGCTACCTTTGTCATCACTATTATTGTTCTAATCTCTTCAAAGCAGACTGTTCTGAGATAGTTGTACAGATTCAGTTGTTTAAGAATATTCCCATATTCCCGTATATTATCTTGTTGTATTTCTTTCTTCTTATTGACGACCACAATCTCTGTCTTCTGACATTGTAATTGTGACACTAGTTGTTCACTACGTACAATAACCGCATCTACTAGATGTTGCAGATCCTCTTCATTGTCTGCAGTCAATACTGTGTCATCCGCATATATAATATTATTGGTGGTCTGTCCCCGAAGAGCGATACATCTCACATCTTCTACATTTCTAAAAATATTTCACTGTATTGAGAACACAGATCTAGAGACATTACAAATCCCTGTGGCACAACTTTCTTGATAGGCTGATAGTGACCTTAAGGAAACATTTTCTTCTCTCAAACATTTACACAAGTAGCGTTTTACAGTGCACCAACTTCGAAGCAACAATAAATGTTTAAATGCTGTCTGTTTTACAGTTAAGCGCCTCGAAAAGTAATCGTCGTTTCATTTGAAGAATGGAGATGTTCAGGAAGCAAACTTCCCCATTACTTGTAATCATCGCCGGACTTCTCTCCTGTACTGCAACCGCAGATGATTAGGTCTGTATTTATCCTGTTTTGTCTATTGTCTCTGTAGGCTATCAGTTATACCATGTCACTGTTTTTCTTCTTCTGCTGCTGTTTCTGATTCCACAATGGATCAGAGGACATCAACCAAATCACATCAAGCCCTACTGCCCTGTTATGTGACCTGCAGTTCCCTCCATGCCTTCCCTATATTTCTAATCCATGTATCTAGTTATCTGCTCGTGTGTTTCACGACGCTCTTTATTGCTGTTGTCCTATGAGTTCCGTAGGCAGGGCATTCTGTTTACACTATATACAGATATTCTCAAAGTGTTATCTAGCTCCATAGTCTTCTCCTCTCCTCTTGATTGGCCGTATCTGTCTAGCTCTCACCCTAAACTCTACATTAGTGATTATGTTAATGTTTATAGTTAATTAGTAATTGTTTTAGTCGTTCTCTGATCCATACACGAAACGTAGCGGGTTCATAGCATACACTGGTCACATGGATTAGAAAGTTGATTGCTCGTCCTTGACTTCCGGAGGTAATTACAAGCACCTCAAAAATTTAAGTGGGTTAGCCTGACGGCGAGGCACACTGGTAATCGGGGAAGCTAATCCACACACAAAAATAGCAGTCCAGTGCATTAGAAGTAGTGTCACATGTATGAACTAGGGAAGCCAGCTCAATGGCAATGGCAAGCATGTAAACTATTGTTGGTGAGTTAGGAAATTGAAATAAAATGAAGAAACATTCATAGAATGGGGGGAAACAAAGCTATGGTAATTTAACATGGTTTAAACAGCATAAAAGACGACTTTACACTTGGTGAAGCAATGTTAAGAAAACATTTAAATTAATTAAATTAACTTCATGCTAATTAATAAAAGATTTAGAAATGCATTAAGAGAAAGAGGGCCAGGAGAAAGGGGAGGGGGAGTTATTATGATAAATGTCTTGATAAACTACAGACGTATTCATTCTTCCATACAAACATATGTGGTTAATATAAATCTCCCCTGTAATTTATCAGTAAAATCCATATCACTGATTCCATTTTCCATTGACAGAACCCAAGGATCTACCCTCTGTGCGAGTTGTCCACGCCGGCCGTTCTAAGTGTGACCCCAACAAGTGAGCCTTTCATTATCCAGAGCCCAAACTTTGGATATGGCTATCCCTACAATGTGGACTGCACACTTACTATTACATCTGGGGCAGAGCCGATGGTGCTGTCATTTGAGTACAGGTACAACATTTCTCTGTTAAATTACGAAACACAGAAAACATTTGATGGCTGTAGAAATTGGTTTCTGGGGAAAATGAAAAGAATACCATGGACAGACAGACAAACCAATGAGCAAGTCCTTAAAGAGGCTAATGAAAACCGTAAACTTATTGGAGAAATCAGACTAAGACAATGACGTTTTTTTGGGAGGGGGGGGGGGGGGGGCGGGGAGGGTCACGTTATAAAAATGTAATAAACTAGTGAACTTTGTGCCGACTGGCAAGATTGAGGAGGAAGAACAGGGGGAAGGCAGAGAAGTAAATACCTGGATGGCTTGATCATGTGGTATGGTCGAAACGAGAATACGAAACTGTTCCACGACTGTGTTGACGAAACATGACCGCCCATGTTTATCGGCATGGCACATGATGATGATGAATACCAACATGTGTCATTGGTAAAATGCATTATCTTATAGCTAATTATCATTGTCATTCATCATCATCATCATCAAAATTTCATCATGATCATCATCATTCAGTGTCTTGTCCTTTCCAGAAGAATTCCGCCATAACATTCTCTTGAAAAACATCCCTGTCACAAGCGAAATGACCTACCGACAATTCACATGGCACATCACCTATTGAATTCATCTGCGCCTGGATTTTGTAGCGATTAACTTTAATCTAACTTGTAATCCTTTTCCTCCGTTTTTTTTCCTTTTGTTCCTCATTATTGTTGTTGTTGTTGTTGTTGTTGTTGTTGTTGTTGTTCTTCTTCTTCTTCTTCTTCTTCTTCTTCTTCTTCTTTTGTTTACTTCTTAACTACTGGAAATATTACAAATGCACGAAACAAACATTAGCAGGTGTGGTAGAATTAAACAAAGCATTCGTTTTGAATGAATTATGCACCATGTGTTGGTCAGAAGAAGTCGTCGAAGGCATTCAGGCAAGCATCACATTGCATAGGTAGGCGGCGAATGTCGTCCGTAAAAAAGGATTGTGGTTGCACTCTGAACCAAGTGTTTACCGCGTTCATTACGTCAGCATCTGTGTGAAATCGTTGCCCCTTGAGAGCTTTTTTAGTGATCCGAACACATGAAAATCACATGGTGACAAATCAGGACTATAGACTGGATGGTGCAGAATTTCCCACTTCTTCCTTGATAATACTTCCTGCACAATCTTTGCGACATGCGGGCGAGCATTATAGTGCAACAAAATCACACCGCGAGAAAGCCCGGCCGATACTCGCACTCTGCTGTAAGGATGTAAGCTGCTGAACCGACAGCACATGTAGCCTACCTTGACAGCGATACAAAAGGCGGAAAAACACCTCAGTGGCAAGGGGAGAGGTGTGTGGTGTGTGGTGTGTGGGTAGGGAATGTGTGTGTGGGTGAGGGATTTGTGTGGTGTGTGGGTGGGTGTATGTGCGGGGTGGGTGGGTGAGGGTATATGTGTTGGTGTGGGTGGGGATATTGTGTGGTATGTGGGTGGGGGATATGTGTGTGGTGTGCAGGTGGGGGATGTGTGGTTGTATGTGGGATGTGTGGGTGAGGGATATGTGTGTGTGGTGCGTGGGTTGGGAATATTGTGTGGTGGGATGTGGGTTATGGCATGTGTGGGTGGGTGGAGGATGTATGTGTGGGTGGTGGAGTGTGTGTGAGTGGATTGGAGATGTATAGGTGGTTAGGGAGATGTGTGTGTGTGTGTGTGTGTGTGTGTGTGTGTGGACAGGGAGATGTCAATTGGTGGGTGTGTGTGTTTATGGTTTGGGGATGTGTGAGTGGATGTGCGATGTGTGGGTTGGTGGGGGATGTGTGTCCGTAGGTGGGGAATATGTGGTCGATGGAGGTGTGGTTGTGGGATGGGTGGTTGGCGGTGGGAGTGGGGAGAGGATGTGTGGGTGTGGGATGGATGTGTGGGTTAGGATGTGTACGTGGGTGAGTGCGGGATGTGTGGTTTGGTGGGGGATGTTTGTGTGAGTGGCGAGTGTGCTTGGGTTGGGGGAACAGGAGAACGCAGTGTGTAAGGATGGAGGATGTGCGGGAGTGGTAAGGGTCGGTTGGTGGGGTATGCATGTGTCCCTGGGTGTGTGTATGTGTGGGTTGGGTTGTGTGAGGTGGGTGATGTGTGGTTAGGTGGCAGATGGGTCTCATAACATGGTAATTTGCCTTGTTTATGTTAACAACATTCATTTCACAATGTTTTTATTCCTTCCTACGCGAATGTATAATGCTCTTGATGGACGAAAGATGAGTAATTGGAAGGGCCGAATGTAAGACTGACCTGCGTGCCCAATTTGTGACCCTTTTTAAAATAATGTTGATTTGATTTGATTTTTTAAAATTTAAGTTTCTATGAAAGTTTGTAACTATATTCATGGAGTGAGCGTGTTGTTGTTGTTTGTCCATCAAGAATGATGATGACCATTCATTTCATCCAGTGGGGTTGAAGGTGTGGAGCCGTGGGTTCTAAGATGGCTGATAAGGCCTATTTTGGCTCGAAATGTTCTTTGACAATGTGGGCAAAGAATGCTTGACGTCTCTGGAGGAGGATTTCCTGCAGTGGTTTTTTGGTCCTGCCTTTTCTTCACAGCTCTTGCAGTCCTGGTTGCCTCACATATGACGCCACGAATTTCGGTCTCTGGCTGCAGCCTCCCAGGTGTCATGAGGAATTCCAAAAGCATTCAGTGAGATTTTCAGAGTGTCTTTAAAACGTTTCCTCTGGCCACCTTGGGAGCGTTTACCACAACGCAGTTCGCTGTAAAAAATTCGTTTAGGGAGCCTGTGATCTGGCATGCGAGTCAAGTGACCAGCCCAGCGAATCTGATTCTTCATCAGTAGAGTGTGGATACTGGGCATGGATGCTCTTTCTAGGACTTCAGTGTCTGGAATCTTGTCTTGCCATTTAATCTTCAGTAGCTTCCTTAGGCAGACTGTGTGGAAGTGGTTTAATTTCCTAGCGTGTCGCTGATAAACAGTCCAGGTTTCACAAGCATATAGCAGTGTGAATAATACAACTGCTTTGTAGACTTTTAGCTTTGTTTGCAGGCTTATTCCAGTTCTGTCCCATACATTCTTGTACAGTCTGCCAAAGGCTGCACTGGCCTTGGAGATTCTTGCATTCACTTCGTCATCGATTGTGGCAGCTTGTGACACGGTGCTGCCAAGATAGGTGAATTTGTCCACAACACTTAGTCTATGATCATTCACTTTGATATTCGGCACAGTGTTATTATTCTCTGGAGCTGGCTGGTACATAACTACAGTCTTTTCCAAGTTGATATTGAGCCCAAAGTTGGCACAGGCATGTGAGAAAGCTGAAACATTATGTTGCATGTCCGCCTCTGAGTTGGCGTATAGAGCGCAATCATCAGCAAACAGGAGCTCTCTGACGGTGCCGCTGTTAATTTTGGTTTTAGCTTTCAGCCTTCTGAGATCTTCCACAGTCCTTCTCTGCTGACTGTATCAAAAGCCTTGGTAAGGTCAATGAAAGTGGAGAACATTTCGCAGTTCTGTTCCTGACATTTCTCTTGCAGCTGCCTTGCAGCGAAAATCATGTCAACAGTTCCACGTTCTTTTCTGAAGCCACATTGACTCTCAGGAAGAAGACCTTGATCGAGATGGGCTGTGAGGCGATTGAGAAGAATTCTGGCGAGTATCTTCCCTGCAATTGAAAGCAAGGAGATGCCTCGGTAGTTGTCACAGGATTGGCGGTTTCCTTTACGTTTGTAAAGGTGGACTATTGACGAGTCCTTAAAATCTTGTGGCATGGTCTCGTTCATCCATATGTGTGTGAAGACTTGGTGAAGCTGCTCTGTTAGGACCGGCCCACCTGCCTTGTATATCTCTGCTGGGATGGAGTCAGGACCAGGTGCCTTGCCGCTGGAGAGTTGCTGGACGGCTTTGTTTATTTCCACTATGGTTGGCAGTTCATCAAGTGTCTCATTGGTGGGAATTTGAGGAAGGCAGTTGATGGTTTCATCATCGAAGAAGGAATTTGCATTTAAGATTTTGCTGAAATGCTCTGCCCAGCGTTGGAGGATTTCTTTCTTATCGGTGACCAATGTTCCCCCGTCTGCACTGAGGAGGGGAACTATGCCTGGTGATGAAGGACCATAGACCGCTTTCAGTGAGTCGTAGAAGTTTTTCATATCATGTCTGTCAGCAAAGCCCTGAATTTCATCAGCTTTGCTGCTCAGCCAGGAGTCCCGCATGTGCCGAAGTTTCTGCTGCACTACTCTCTGAATGTTCTTGAAAGCATCTTTTTTTGATGTTGACTTTGGGTCATTCAAATGTGCCTTGAGGAGAAGATGTTTCTCGGCCAGCAATTGGTTGATGTCTTCGGAATTTTCATCAAACCAGTCTTTATGCTTTCGGGGGGCTGGACCCATGATTTCCATAGCAGTGTTGTAAATTTTGTCCTTTAGAGCTCTCCATTCTGTTTCTGTATCCTGTTTAGCTTCAGCATTGGGCTTGAGGCGGTCTTCCAGCATATTTTCAAACGACTGCTGCATTTTCTTGCTGTTTAGGCGGGTGACATTTAGCTTTGTTTGTATTTTCGCCCCCTGAGGACGCCGTGGTGGCCTGATGTGGATGTTCATTTTCGAGACAATGAGACGATGGACTGTCCAACATTCGGCACCACACATGGATTTTGTCACTCGAACGTCTTGTCTGTCACTCCTCCTGACGATGACATAGTCAATGAGGTGCCAGTGTTTCGAGCGAGGGTGCATCCACGATGTCCTATTTCTCATGGGGAGACGGAAAATTGTGTTCGTAATCAGGAGATCATGTTCGGCGCATGTCTGAAGAAGGCGGAGTCCATTGCTGTTACAATTTCCGACTCCATGCTTTCCAATAATGCCACTCCAAGAGTTGGTGTCCGTGCCTACTCTGGCATTGAAATCCCCAAGGAGTATAAGTTTGTCTCCTTTGGGAACAGATGTTAATACATTGTGCAGGTCCTCATAGAACTTGTTCTTGACATCATCTTCGTTGGTCATAGTTGGTGCGTAGACACTCACAATGGTTGCGTGCTTCCTTCCATTCAGCAGAGGCAACTTCATGGTCATGAGCCTGTCGTTTATAGCCTTTGGAAATCCAGCTAATTTGCCGACCAGGGCCGACTTAATGGCAAATCCCACACCGGATTGGCGTCTTTCCTCGCTTTTCCTTCCACTCCAGAAAAATGTGTAGCCGGCACCAATTTCACAGATTTGGCCTTCTTCTGCAAGTCGTGTCTCGCTCAAGGCTGCAATGTCAATGTTGTACCTGCCCAGCTCTCTCCCAATCAGTGCTGTTCGTCTCTCTGGACCCGACGCGCCGTCTCTGTCAAGTAGGGTGCGTACATTTCAAGTTCGAATTGTTAAGGGAATATGATTTACTCTTTTAGCTTTGCTTGTTTTATCTTTCTTTGTATGTCGACCGCAGTTAAGTGTACCCACCAACCGCGGCTAGCTGGTTAGGTAGTGATGAAGCAGACAATGTTTAGGGCACCTTTTCTAGCCCCTTCCTCATGCTATGGAGGTGAGCAGTGTGTTCCTATAGAGGGCTGCTCAGTCGCTCAGGGGGCTGCCGAATCCCACTGCTGCTCCGGTCAGTAGAAGACGACCATATGGCCTGAGCCGCCTGTGTGCAGGTCTGCGACTACGGCTGCCAGCGTACCCACGCCTGCCGCTTTGCCGCTCGCCCACCGCCACAGGGCTTGAAGGTGATATGTGACATTGGATGAAGAATGACTTGCGCGATGACTTGGATTAAAGTGAGGAAGAGTTGCGCAATTCGTCGACCTCACTCTCTCGCCTGAGTTCATCTGAGTCCAGTGGCAAGACAAGTCGAGACTATTGGAGACGAATACAGGTGCAGTGGATGACCAGGGCGCTCTACGTGCCTTGCCGTGCTCATTACGTTCCACAACGCTTTGCAGGTAAACGCTGTCTTGCCCGTTGAATCAGGAATGATTTCTTCCGCGCAGTCTGCCGAATCCTGTCTTCACATGCTGGGTAGGCATACCCTAGTTTACCTCTTGGTTTGACACCAAATCGGATACCCATGCCTGGTTTAGCCAGCCTCTCACAGCTGTTGCCCGGGGGGTGGCCGCTGTCGCATGCTGACAGCTACTAGGAGCCACAGGCACGAGCTGGGTGTCAGACTTGGCCCAGTGGGGGATGGGTCCTGAAAGGACATGAGAGCCATCCATACCAAAGGTGCTACCAATGCCTGACACCCCGTACCCCCCTTCGTAATGGGGAGTGAGCGTAGTCAAAGGTGGAAGATTGTCTCGTTGACTTGAAATGGAACGCTTGGCTAGCGAATCCATTACGTGGCAGCCCGAAGCAAAAGCTACCTGAGTGGAAGTCGCAATAAGAGTCTAACTTGCCTCGAAACCCGAGGAAGGCTAACCTCATTAAAAAATGCCCACCGAATTCGGAAGTGCCGACCTACGGGTGGCAAAAAAAGACAAAAAACTGGCACTACGCAAATACGTCCGAGTGAAATGTCTTCTTTGCCGTAAAAGCTCTAACTAGTCTTCCGAATGTTCCTCGTGTGCGGAACAGCTTTGACTAGATAGTTTCCGAGTGTCCGTCGTGCCCGGAACAGGTCTGATTATATTGTCCCGGGCACAACGGCAGGCACATGGACATGACGATTCCCTCGGTGAGCCCAGAACCAGGAAGCTATGTGTCGGCCCCGCAACTATGGAAGCAACACTGGATGGCGGAAATGCCATGGACTGTCCCTGCCTTCCCTTTAGGGATGATGGTGAAGTCTTCGACTGTTCCAACTTGACCAGCTGGGATGTGGATGGTACCACAAAAATGAGGGTCTCCCGGGAATGCTAACCTGGTCAAAAAACGCACGCGGAAGTCGGATGAGTTGGTCCATGGGTTTCGACCCAAGGAGGCATAACAACACACCGCAATCACATCTGAAAAAAACATTCAGGATTATCGCAAAGAAGAAGAAGAAATCAGTGTTCATTGTTGAGTACATTGATTCCCAGCCTGTTGAGCGACCACCACCATTTTGGGAATTGGGAGATCGGTGGACGAGGTAAGTGGAAATGAAAGGGAACACTAAAAAGCAAAGAAACCACCCGGAAAGATGTGGCAACAGTAACAGGAACCACCGGAAAGATGTTGTAAAAGTAACAGGAACCACAAGAAAGATGTGGTAACAGTAATAGGAACTACGGGGAAGATGTGGCAACAGTAACAGGAACCACCATAAAGATGTTGGAACCGTAACAGGAACCACCGAAAAGACGTGGCAACAGTAACAGGAACCACAGGAAAGATGTGTTAACAGTAACTGGAACCACCGGAAAGATGTGGCAACAGTAACAAGAACCACCATAAAGATGTTGGAACCGTAACTGGAACCACCGGAAAGATGTGGCAACAGTAACAAGAACCACCATAAAGATGTTGGAACAGTAACAGGAACCACCATAAAGATGTGGCAACAGTAACAGGAACCACCTTGAAGACGTATCAACAGTAACAGGAACCACAGGAAAGATGTCTCAACAGTAACAGCAATCAAAGGACAGATGTGGCAAAAGTAACAGGAACCACAGGAAAGATATGGCAACAGTAATATGAACCACCGGAAAGATCTGGCAACTGTAACAGGAGCAAAAGGGAAGATGTGACACCAGTAACAGGAACGACAGGGAAAATGTGGCAACAGTAATATGAACTTCAGGAAAGATGTGGCAACAGTAACAGGAACCACCGAAAGACGTGGCAACAGTAACGGGAACCACCGAAAAGACGTGGCAACAATAACAGGAACCGCAAGAAAGACGTGGTAAAAATAATAGGAACCAGTGGAAAGATGTGGAAACAGTAACAAGAACCACCGGAAAGATGTGGCAACAGTAACAGGAACCACAAAAAAGAGATGGCAACAGTAACAGGAACCACCGGAAAGATGTTGTAAAAGTAACAGGAACCAAAGGACAGATGTGGTAACAGTAACAGGAACCACAAGAAAGATGTGCTAACAGTAACAGGAACCACGGGAAAGATGTGGCAACAGTAACAGGAACCACAATAAAGATGTTGTCACCGTAACAGGAACCACCGAAAAGATGTGGCAACAGTAACAGGAACAACAGGAAAGATATAGCAATAGTAATATGAACCACCCTAAAGATGTGGCAACCGTAACAGGAACCACCATAAAGATGTGACAACAGTAACAGGAACCAAAGGACAGATGTGGTAACAGTAACAGGAACCACAAGAAAGATGTGGTAACAGTAACAGGAACCACCGGGAAGATGTGGCAACAGTAACAGGAACCACCATAAAAATGTTGGAACCGTAACAGGAACCACCGAAAAGATGTGGCAACAGTAACAGGAACAACAGGAAAGATATAGCAACAGTAATATGAACCACCGGAAAGATCTGGCATCAGTAACAGGAACCACCGGAAAGACGTGGCAACAGTAACAGGAACCACCGGAAAGACGTGGTAACATTAACAGGAACCACCGGAAAGATGTGGCAACAGTAACAGGAACCACCATAAAGATGTTGGAACCGTAACAGGAACCACCGAAAAGATGTGGCAACAGTAACAGGAACCACCGGAAAGATGTGGTAACATTAACAGGAACCACCGGAAAGATGTGGCAACAGTAACAGGAACCACCATAAAGATGTTGGAACCGTAACAGGAACCACCGAAAAGATGTGGCAACAGTAACAGGAACAACAGGAAAGATATAGCAATAGTAATATGAACCACCCTAAAGATGTGGCAACCGTAACAGGAACCACCATAAAGATGTGACAACAGTAACAGGAACCAAAGGACAGATGTGGTAACAGTAACAGGAACCACAAGAAAGATGTGGTAACAGTAACAGGAACCACCGGGAAGATGTGGCAACAGTAACAGGAACCACCATAAAAATGTTGGAACCGTAACAGGAACCACCGAAAAGATGTGGCAACAGTAACAGGAACAACAGGAAAGATATAGCAACAGTAATATGAACCACCGGAAAGATCTGGCATCAGTAACAGGAACCACCGGAAAGACGTGGCAACAGTAACAGGAACCACCGGAAAGACGTGGCAAGAATAACAGGAACCGCCGGAAAGACGTGGTAAAAGTAACAGGAACAACCGGAAAGATGTGGCAACTGTAACAGAGACCACCATTAAGATGTGGGAACCGTAACATTATCCACCGGAAAGATGTGGCAACAGTAACAGGAATCTCACAGGAAAGATGTGGTAACAGTAACATGAACCATCGGATAGATGTGGCAACAGTAACAGGAATTACCATTAAGATGTGGGAACCGTAACAGGAACCACAGGACAGATGTGTCAGCAGTAACAGAAACCACAGGAAAGATGTGGCAACAGTAACAGGAACCACCGGAAAGATCTGGCTAAAGTAAGGGGTGAAGGGCTGTGTTATACTCTTTAAGGCATATTGTGTGTATGGAGTTAGACGCATATTTGTATAGACCAGTCGTCATTCAGTGGGTGATGTCGTCAGATCGACGTCGGCAGCCTATATTTCCCAAAATAAAAGCAGGTTAGGTTTTCTCAACCCAGCATATCGAATCGAATGTATGTCATGACCACCGATATTTAAAGCATCATATTGTTCCCTGGTTATATTATTTCTGACAATCCTCCTTATATGTTTAGTGTACAGTTTAAAGAAATGTTTTTTAAAAGACAGTACACAGCCCAGACGGACTCCTTGCTTGATGATAAACCAATCTGATCTCTCGCCATCTGATCTCTAACCGCTGCTTGTTGGTCTAGATTGAGCATTGTTATGAGTTTCTGATGTTGTACGTTAAATGCCTTTGAATATTCCACAAGTCTTGAGAATATGTTAACATTAAATTATCTGCACTTCTCTATTATTAAACGCATGTTGAGTATGTGATCTCTTGTTACTCTTCCTTGTATAAATCCAATTTGAACCACGTGAATCTCTTCTTCCATTTTCTTATGAAGTCTTCTTAGTATGATTTTAAAAAAAAATTTACTTACATACTGATCAGGGCAAGAGTCCTATAGTTAGTGCTTATATATAGTTTAGCAAAGTTAAATTCCATTCACTGATGAATATATTAGCTACATTGCATGTTAGACAGGTCTTAGATATGACTGAGCTACGGTATGACAGTAGACCGTACTACCTGCTTTCTGTTAGCGCCGAACTTTGGACGGCGCATACCAAACCCGACACCCAATGTTGTGCCAACAGCTTCGGGCGGAAGAGCGCAATTGGGCGGGTAAAAGCCTTACCCTGGTGCGAGGAAATGCAACCTGAAGACAAAATGCCATGGCAGAGCAGATCAGGCCCTAAGCCTTGGTTGGCAGCTGGTCTAGGATCGAAGCTCCGACAGGCGGACAGTTAGAGCATTGATTTGCTGATCCGGCAGCTTCTGCAGCTTGTCTTGTTCCAGATGTAGGGGTGTTACCTTTCCTCTGGAGTGAACAAGGCAGGCCGAGAGAGGGATCATGCTGCATGGGCAAAACATGATCTCTATATTTTAGCCCTGGCTTTGTGCTATGGAGAGGCTCCACGTGTTCATATGCACCCACTGTGGCCTTATCAGTCACATTCGCTACCGCCATGGGTAATAGTTATTATGCCTTTCTGAAGCACAAACTATCGTCTGTCAAGACGACAAGATACCAATGTCAATGTGTGTGTGTGTATGTGTGTATGTGTGTGTGTGTGTGTGTGTGTGTGTGTGTGTGTGTGTGTGTCAATGTGTATGTTAGCGAGCATCCGTTGGTTATTTTCTTTAGGGTATACTGAGGTGTTGGCCAATGAGCAGGCGGACAAACTGGCTGGTTCTGCACTGTTGGGTGGGGTATTGGTGCACGATAAGGCAGATGTGGTCAGGGCCCTTTGGGATCGAAGTGTAGTGTGGAAGAATATATACAGTATCATTGCCTGGAGAGAACTGTCCAGCAGGGAGTGGTCAGAGGTCAGATAAGGAGTGGTTAGAGGTAAGATAAGGAGTGGTCAGAGGATCGACCGACACTCAGTTCTTCGAGGAAAGGCGCAACTGACACATAATCAGATTGCAGCTGTTACCACTGGTTCTGAGACTCTTCTCTTATTGTTGAAGATGATGACGGAGTGCGCATGAAAATGTCCCGAGTGTTGTGATGTAGGTTTGTGACTCAACACAACTCATACATTTTATGTTTTAAATTTGTAGACTGATATAACGATATTGCTATTGGAAAACATGTAATATTAATATATTTGTTTGTGTGTCTAGATTATTGTGACGTCACAACCGGTTCTTCCAATACATCAAGTTGAAGGTTCGGGGTGGGCTTCGGAAACCATCACTTATGTACCCACTACCTATTACCCTGGCATGCCGTACACTGATGGATGCCGAAACCCTGTGGTAGGTAACTCTTGTGTAAATAACCCCAATGGCTCTAATGGAAATGTAATATATTGTAAACCAGGAGAACCACATAGGATACAACAATAACCACTGCGGAAACTACAGGAAACTACAGCTGAGGATACTACCATAGTCTCATCTCATCTCATCATGTTCCTCTTGTACCTTGCGGTGTCGAGGTGAAGTATAAACTTCGTGAGAGTGCCCGATTATGGGCTTCATATATCGATATTCCCATGGACTCTGCTATTCCCTCCGTCCAACGTTTACGTGGTCGGCCTCTTCCTTTGTTTCCATCTGATCTGTACATCATTGCTTGTTGTGGTATGCTGTTGACTGGTAACCTACTTGCATAGCCAAACCATGTGACTTGCTGCTTTCTAATAAAATCTAGTGCTGCTTTAACCTCCACTTTAGTCCTGATTTTTTTTTTTTCATTTCTGATCTTATCTCTTCTTGATACGTTGAGTATTCTTCTCAGGAACCTCATTTCTGTTGTTGTGATATTTCTTTTCTCTTTTTCTGTCATTGTTCAGGTTTGGCATTGGTAGCATGGAGATGGTAGGAAGATTGTGTTGTAAAGTGCTTTCTTAGTAGTTATTGATACATGTTTGTTCTTTAGTATTGGTGCCATTTGTACAATGAGTTGATTTGCCTTATTGCACCTATTTTCGATCTCGTCTTCTGATCTGCCATTTGATATTATACTTCCTAGGTACTTGAAAATCTTTACTTGTTTCAAGGGATGTTCGTTTAGGTGAATTGTTGTTGTTTGTTCTTCTTTAGTTATAGTCATTACCTCTGTTTTGCTTGTGGTAATTTTCATGTTATGTTCCCTACACATTTCTGATTTTGCTATTAGTGCTTGGTCGTCCGCAAACAGGAGTTTTCTAATGGTTAGATTTGCAGATGGTTCTTCTTCTGTGTTCTCGTCATGCGGTATTCTTGCTGTCTCTGCTTGGCTGGTTTCTTTACATATGTTGTCTATATATGTTATGAACAAGAGAGGGGACAGGACACAACCTTGTCATACTCCAGATCTTATGGTGAAGGGTTCTGAGTGTCCTCCAGTTGCTCTCACTATGCATTCACTGTTGCTGTATAAACTTCTACATAGGTTTGTTAGATGTGTACTCACTCCATATTGTTTAAGGATTCACCACAGCTTGTTTCTATCCACTCTATCAAATGCCTTTTCTTGGTCGACAAAGGCTAAGTAGAGTGTTTCATTGAATGCAATTGATCTTTCTATAAATTGTCTAAGAGCAAACATGGCATATGTGCGTCCTTTGTTTTTCCTGAATCCAAGTTGTGTTTCGCTTAACTGGGGCTCTAAAGTAGATCGTAATCTTTTTTTCAAGAATGTTGCAAAATATTTTCCCAGTATGACTCAAAAGTGAAATACCTCTATATTATGTGCAGTCTCTTTTGCTGCCTTTGTTTTTCCAAATTGGGATAATTATGGTGTTTCCCCAGTCTCGTGGTGTCTGTTGTTCTACCCAAACATGGTTGAATAGTCTATGTAGCCAAGCTGTTCCTACTTTTCTTGCTGCTTTAATTAGTTCATTTGGTATTTCATCCTTTCCCGGTGATTTGTTCAATGGGGCTAATCTGATGGCTTCTATAATTTCTTCTTTTAGTATGTCTGGTTCTAGTTCTTCGGTGACATCTGTGTAGGTCTCTTGACTTCCTGTGACATCTGATGGGATGTTGAGAAGTTGTTCGATATGCTGCTTCCATCTTATTAGGATTTGGTTTTGTTCACTTATTGGTTCTCCATTTTCGCTGTTAATTATTTCAGTTTGTCAAAGGGTTCTCCTCTGGTTCGCATAGCACCTATCTTTTTGTAGAAGTTTCTAGTTGCCTCCTTGTATTTTTTATTTAGGGTTTCTCCATACTCTTCCCAGTCTTTTTGTTTTTCCCTCTTTACTATTCTACTCACATGTCTTCTCACTATTCTATATTCTATGATATCACATTCCTGTTTGCTCTTCAACCACTTTTTATATTTTTCCTTTTTTGCCTTTTACCGCTTTCTTTACTTCTGCGTTCCACCAACTTGTTATTTTCTTTATCCGTGTTTTGCGTTTTTTCGTGGTTTCATATGTTATTGTTGCAGTATTTAAAATGCTTGATTTGAACATCTCCCATTCTTCTTCCACTGTTTTTCTTTCTGTAGATAATTTTACAAAGAGTGCAGTTAGTTCCTTCTCATAATTTTCCCTTACTGCCTCGTCTTTAAGGTTTTTTAAGTTTACTGATTCGCATGGCATGTATTTTCCTGCTCTTTGATTTCTTCTTCTGATGGTTCTTATTGTGGCAACGACTGCTTTATGATCTGTGTTTATACTGACATTGGGCACTGCCCTTGCATCTAATATATTTCTCTTTCTGTTATTTCTTGTTAATACAAAATCAATTTGGCTTTTTTTATCTAGATCATTCCATTTATACCAGGTGTATACTTGTGAATCTTTATGTTTATAGAATGTATTTGTTACACAGAGGTCGTGTTGGCTGCAAAGCTCTATCAGTCTACTTCCTTTTTCATTCCTTTCATTTTGCTGATCTCCAAATGCCCCCAGATGTTTTTCTATGCCCACTCTGTTATGTCCTAGTCTTGCATAATTAAGATGTTGTCCTGCTTATTTATTTTATTTAGCACGTCATGTATGTCTTCGTAGAGGTCCTCGCATTTTTGCTCATTATTGTTTGCATTACATGGTGTGTACCATAGTACCCACTGAAATATAGCAAATATGGTACGATAGCACCCACGGTAAGATATCACCCACATTAAGATAACACCCACGGTGAGATAGCAACCACGGTAAGATAATTCTCACTGTAAGATTTCATTGTGGTGTAAAATTACGACTAATATTCTTATCTGTGGTTTCTTTTACAGCCATCACATAATTACTACTTCTGCAACAAGCCAGGCAGTCTAACAACTACATCGACATCAACAGTACTAGCTCTCCATTTCTTATCCGGAGTCCAAATTATGGCGAAGCTGAGTATAACAAGTATCTGTACTGTTCCTTGGTCATTCGATCTGGTGCAGAGCCCCTTGTGCTATCCCTACGCATAGCGTAAGTGTCTTCTTTGTACTTATTCTTGTTGGCAACATACAATTCGTTAAGGACATTGAGCTTACGAACGCAATTTTAATCCAACTTACCACGTTCAAAACACAGCTGCGGGCGATTTGGAAGCATACCGTCGTTCGATAGTTTTCATTGCGTTCTTTGAGTGCCAATCGTACAGAACGCAATGGTAAATTACTGAATGTAAACTTGCCAAGAAATCACGAATAGCCTGAATTGATGGGGTTGACTGCGACATCTTGTAAAGTATTTGCAGCAAACTTTATTACTTAGTAGTTTTGTCATCAGGGCATACATATTAGTTTTCTTGTTGGACTTTTTCTGACAGGCTAGAGGAGTATGAGGAAAACACAAAACATGACGGATAGAAAACACACACAGATACAGGCGAACGTTACAATCAACGTCTTTATCGAGGGAACAACAAAAACGAAACACCAAAAGTATATACCAAATTAACAACAGAAAGGCATACTTCCCTAGACGATGTTCTGTCTAGGAGTCTGCGAACTAAGCACGGAAATAGGAAATAAAAATAGGTACGTGTAAAACTGTAAAACGAGTGAGAGATAATGTGGTGTGTGTCCTTCAACTATGATGATGACCATTCATCTCATCCAGTGAGGCTTGATAGTTTGAAGTCTTGAGTTCAAAGATGGTAGGTAAGGTCTATTTTGGCTCGAACTGTTCTTTGACAATGTAGGCAATGAATGCTTAACGTTCTAGGAGGAGGATCTCCTGCGGCGGTTTCCCTGTCCAGCCTTTTTTTCTCCAGTTCTTTCAGTCCTGTTTGCTTCACAGGTAACTACACCCTTGCGTAATGAAGTACACCATGAACTTCGCAGCAGTCTCCCATGTGCCGTAATGAATTCCAAACGCTTTGAGCGATATCTTCAGTGTCTTTAAAACGTGTCCTCTGGCCACCTTGGGGGAGTATCCTACAATGCAACTCACTAACAAAAAAATGCTTTTAGGGAGACAATTACGAGACAGTTGGTCAGTCCAGCAAATCTGATTCTTCATTGAAAGATAATAACCACAAGCCCCGCTTACGGACTTCACTATGGCAAACATAAATCACAAGGAAATCAATTATAATAATAATATTCCTGAAAAATAATAACACAAAATAAGTTATACTTATGACTCAACGAATCGACGTTTCAATTATACAAATCTTTCTCAGTAGCAACGCAAACAGGTATAAAGAAGAAACAGTAAAATTATAAAATTTAATAACACTAAAACACAAACAGGAAAAGTCAGGGCATGACACATTGCTAGGCCAACATTACACATCCTTCGTTGCTTAGGAAAACTGTAGCAGAAGATTTTGTTGTGAAAGGTGCCAAATTAAGAAAATGTGGAATCGGAAGGTGTGCAAACAGTTAGATATGGATATGTGGAATGGAGTAGCAATTGTACAGTGGCATATCCGACAATATTAATTACCTGTACTGAGCTGAAATTTGGAGCGAGAGAGCTGTTAGGGAAACGGTATGTACAGGGAAATGAAACGAACGATATAAACGAAAAATTGCTTCATGTATGCCAATATAAGAATAGGCATTGCACAGCATCAAATATGCTCAAGCAAAACGACATATAAATACATATACGAACACACATGCAAATACATTGTCAAAGACATATATACATATATACATATATACATATACAAAATACACATATACACATGTATACACACACACATACAAGTAATCATTTTAGACTATCATGCCTTTTTGTTTATACAACGCTAGCTTTGCCAAATGAATTGCAATGGCTTCAGCTAACTTAAACACTCGTCCATTGTATGTGTTAAAAAGACACGTAACGCATTGTCTCTATCAATCACATGACCTGTTTCCAAAAGATTTCACGCTAGTGATGACGAGGGAAGTTCCGATGTGTACGTCTCAACTAACACTTAATGATGCACAACCTTGTGGTAAAACGTGTTCTAAGCAACGTGTGACATTTCTTTTCCTAACCCCAACGACATTTATGCTGTACATAGTGAAGTATTTCACTTGAGTTAAATGATTTTCTCCCATGAAGTATTTCTCTTGAATTAACTGCTTTACCCCTACGAAGTATTTATCTTGAAGTGATTGCTTCCCCTTCATGGAGTATTTCTCTTGAATTGGCTGCTGTACCCAATGAAGTATGTCACTTGAATTAACTGCTTTCCCCCATTAAGTATTTTCCTCGAATTAGCTGCTTTCCGCTTCGTAGTAGTTCACTTGAATTAACTGTTTTTCGCCATGAAGTAGATAACTTGAATTAACTAAACATCACATCCTTTGTGCACCCAGGGACTTTCAAGTTGAATCCGAGACATCTTGTATCTGCGATTATCTTTGTGTGCATGGAACTTACTTCTGTGGGGAGTGGCTCAAAGGGTACACGCTCCAATACATTCTTCCCGAGAATAGTCGTTTCACCGTTACCTTCTGAAACATTCTTCATAGAGACCCAAACAGGTTTTGAGGTAGGTACTCCAAACTTTATCAGACACATCTGCCAACCTTACCAACCTATCTACCTACCCACCTACCTAACTACTTAAGTGCATACCTAACTACTTGCCTACCTAACTAAATACTTATCTCCCTACTTACCTACCTAGCTAACTATCTATCTACCTAGCTACCTACCTAACTACGTACCAACTTTACTACCTATCTACCTACCTATCTGCTTACCTACTTACCTAACTTTCTAACTACTTACCTGTCTGCTTACCTACCTACCTAATGCCTGTCTGTCAGTCCTTTTAACCATCTGTCTGTCTGTCAATCTATCTTTATTTGCAGACTACTTCTTCCCCTCTCCATGCGCAGGAACTGGCGAGATGCGCACTGCCTTAATTATCGCTTCATTTCCCCAGAGAAACATGACAATGCCTTAATTATCGCTTCATATCCACGGAGAAACATGGCACTACTTTTACTTTAGCTTCATATCCACGGAGAAGTATGGCACTACTTTTACTATCGCTTCATATCCACGGAGGATGGCTCTACAGTAACTGAGATCCACGGAGAAGCATGGCACTACATTAACTGCCGCTTCATATCCACGGAGAAGGGTGGCACTACTTTACCTTTCGCTTCATATCTACGGAGAAATGTCAAACAATTTAATATGTACCTGACCTACGGATATTCTTTCAATCTAAGCTTAACTGTATTCTTTTCTGTCTAACCGAAATATATTATTTTCATTCTAAGTCTATTCTCTTCTGTCCGACCTAACTATATATTTTACTATCTAATATAGTTATATACTTGTCACACTATTTATATTATGTTCCATCTAAAATAATTAAGTTTTTGATTAACTGTTACTTGTTTAACCACCAGGATATGTTATCCGTCATCGTTTTTAAAACAATGCGTGAGTATCAACAAACAAACAGACATCTTTAAATAATGGGTGGAATAAACTCTTGCCTGAACCTATTGACGAAACTGAATGAACTGAGACTGTTAGTGTTGACGAAATTGTGCAACAATGTAGGACTAAACAGTGAAAACATTACGTCAGAAGAAGTAACAGATTGGTTGGAATGTGACAAAATGGATGGAGGCTTTGAGATTTTGAAAGATGATGAAATTATTTCTAGTGTGACTGTCACTGAAGAAGAAGAAGAAGAAATTGATGACGATGAAGGATCAGTTACTACCTAAACACCTACAACTAGCCACTCAGAAGCAGAATCAATATTATCAAAGTTCATAGACTGGTTTGAAATGCAAGAGGAGGAAAATGTCATACAGACTCTATTTCTGCGTAATATACGGAACATCGCCGCGCAGACAGCTCGAGCCTCAAAGACACAGAAGGAGATGACAGATTATTTTAAAGTAACGTAGGTTTATAGTATTACAATATATTTCTGTACATTGCTACTCATATTGAAGTTTATATTGATCGCGTCATATAATTAAATACAATATGTATGCATTGTTCAGTTATAAAAGATTTTATTTTCATTTTCGTCCCAAATCCGCAATCAAATCACGTTGTTGTTCATATGTTTGAAGAGATTTCTGTTATCCGTCACTGTCCTGATCCTGACGTGACGGTTAATCGAAGTTGTACTTTAATTTCTTATTTATCTAACCTAAATATATTATTTTCTATCTAACCTAACTATATCATTTTCTATCTAACCTAACTATATTATTTTCTTTCTAACCAACTATAATCTTTTCCGTCTAAGCTGCCTATATTCTATTCTGCATAATGTACCCAGCTCCTGTTGTGTCTTTCCTATCTATATCATGTTCTATCTAACCTATCTATATCCTGTTCAATCTATTCTACCGATATTGTTCTGCTCAACGTACCCATTTTCTGTTATATATAACCTATCCATATCATGGTCGTTATGTCGAATATCTTGATTATCAACAAAGGTGACACAATAAAAGAAATTAAACGACGACTGTCAATTGCTCTTCAAAGACTAAAACAACTGAATAAATTATGGAGTGGGACAGATGGAACTACACACATTACATTTTTAAGAGCATGCATCTTTCCAATTGCAACATACACCTGTGAGACCTGGACACTTACTAAACACGCTGAGCAGCAAAGAGAAGATGGGTGCAGGGATGTGGAGGATATCTCCAGAAGGGTGTGTCCGACTCGAGTCATCTTGCTTAGGATCGAGAATTTTCCGGAAGGTTGTTATGGGAGCGAGGTGCTGGAAAGGACATGCTAATGAATGAATGAATGAATGAATGAATGAATGAATGAATTGAATGAATCTATATCATGTTTTGACTAACGTATCTATATCCTGTTCTATTTAACCTATCTATATCCTGTTCTATCTGTTCTACCGATATCATTCTGCTTACCGTACCCATCACCTGTTCTTGCTAACCTACTCCGATCCTGTTCTAGATAACCAACCCATATCCTGTTCTGTCTAACCTATCTCTATACTGTTCTGTCTAACCTATCTCTATCCTATTCTGTCTAACCTATCTCTATCCTGTTCTGTCTAACCTATCTCTATCATGTTCTGTCTAACCTATCGCTATCCTGTTCTGTCTAACCTATCTCTATCATGTTCTGTCTAACCTATCTCTATCCTGTTCTGTCTAACCTATCTCTATCCTATTCTGTCTAACCTATCTCTATCCTGTTCTGTCTAACATATCTCTATCCTTTAACATCTAACCTCTCAATTTCCTTTACTAACAAACCTACCTATGTTATGTCAATCCTAAATTACCACTATCCTGTCCATTTTAGCCTATCTATATCCTGTTCTACCTAACCTACACATATTATGTTCTATTTAACCTATCTATATCATGATCTACCTACCCATATCCTGTTCTGTCTAACCTAAATATATCCTGTTCTATCTAAAAACATATACTGTTTTATCTAACCAATCTATATCCTATTCTGTCTAACCTACCCATATACTGTTTTATCTAACCAATCGATGTCCTATGCTATCTAACCTACCCATATACTGTTTTATCCAACCCATCTATATCCTATTCTACCTAACCTCCAATATAGTGTTTTATCCAACCCATCTATATCCTATTCTATCTAACTACATATATCTTGTTACATCTAACCTACCCATATACTGTTGTATCTAACCCATCTATATCCTGTTCCATCTAACCTACCTATATTGGTCTGCCTACCTTATCCATATTCTGTTCCATCCAACCTATCTTACCCATATTATGCTCTCTCTAACTATCTATATCCTGTTCTATCTAACATATCTATTTCCTGATCTATTTAGCCTTTCTGCATCCTGTTCTATCTAACCTACCTATATTGGTCTGCCTACTTTACCCATATTCTGTTCTATCTAACCTACCTATATTGGTCTGCCCAGGTAACCCATATTCCGTTCTATTTAACCTATCTATTTCCTGTTCTATTTAACCCATCTATTTCCTGTTCTATCTAACCTACCTTAACCATTTTCTATTCTATTCGACGTACATATATTCTTTGCTCTCAAACATGCATAACTCCATACATCTACAGATTGAAATTTCACAAGAGCTAGCAAGAACAAACCAAATAGTTCGCCAGCCTTCAGGTGATTATGTTTCAAGCAACGACACCCTCTTATACACCTTGGAGACCTACCGTCCTGGGTATCCTTACAGCGACAGGTGTGTTGCAGCCAGCCCGGATTATAGATAACGTAATTGCCGGCCTGAACGCAGCCAAGGATTTGCTTTTGCCTAGAAATAGAGTGGCACTTTCAGTTTTACTTTCATATACATTCGTGCTTACCTGACAAGACAGACAGACATATAGGTAGACAGACAGGTAGACAGGAGACAAGAACACAGACCTGACAGGCGGACAAACATACATGTAGGTAGATAGGTACACAGACAGACAGACAGATAGTCACGTGTATATAAACACATGCACACGCACCCAAATATTGCGAAAAATAATTTTGTGAAGATGATAAGGTTTACCAATACTTAACATTGAACAGAGTATGATAACACGTAATTCTGTATTTAGCTACAGTTTTAAAAAACAATTTAGTATATCTGATTTCATGAACAACATACCTACTAGATTTGCATTTACAAATATGCTCTATTGTATTCAACTGGAAGATTTACACTATCAATTTACTCATGTTTTGGTGACCACATGAATTGTGTTGTCTTTTGGATGTACATTTTGTGCAGACTGAGTTTGCCTACCAAAAGATGAATTACAGATCTGTAAGAGATTTCGGGGTCGGACTCTGCTACTGTACAAAGATGCGTGTAAGCGGGATGCGATTGTTGCAAGGTTTGATAACTCACTTTGGGAGCAAGTCGCCAATGATCGTGTTGCATCGTGGGCAAAGATCAAACATGGAATAAAGATACAGGAGAAAATGATTGCAGATATGTCACACAATGAGCACGAGACGTAACATGGTGCGTCCATTGAGGGCAAACATTTACCACGATATGTCTGATCAGTCACATTCGCGACCGCCATGGGGGTGTAGTTAATATGCCATCTTTGGAAGCACAATGTAACAAACTATCATTTGTCACGGCGGCAAGATTCCAGAAATTGGCGTATCAGTTTCAAATTCTCTGTTAAATGCACGGCGCAAATAACATTAGATCTTAGTTGTCAAATCACAATAGGAGATTTTCAGCTCATTGCATTAATCCCGCGACAAGTATCAAAGATATGTATTAGGGAATAAACAACATCATCATGTTGGACGTCATGTTCATAACGTCGCTCTCATCACATCGCGTTAAACAGACTCTCAATCCCTGGCTAGTTCTCCTGCCGTGTGTAACTTTATACCAAACGTGTCTGCAATGTCGTGCTGGTCGACCTCTGCCTCTTATAACAGAAGCCATACCTCCCATCGCTTTTTTTTCAAAGTCACTGTGACTTCTAATGCGGCCAAAGTATTTCAGTTTCCGAGACGTGACACTGTTTAATGAGCCAGCCCCGAGACGTGACACTGTTTAATGAGCCAGCCCCGAGACGTGACACTGTTTAATGAGCCAGCCCCGAGACGTGACACTGTTTAATGAGCCAGCCCCGAGACGTGACACTGTTTAATGAGTCAAGCCAGAGACGTGACACTGTTTAATGAACCATCCCGTTACGTGACACTGTTTAATGAGCCAACCCCGAGACGTGACACTGTTTAATGAGCCAGCCCCGAGACGTGACACTGTTTAATGAGTCAGCCCCGAGACGTGACACTGTTTAATGAGCCAGCTGACATTGGTATGAGAACGGTCGGTAAATATTCCTTGCTACAAATCGTCGTTCGCTACGTGACTGGATACATATTTTTCCATGCACTCGAACCTGTAAAATATCATTGGTCAAAAGTTTCATGGACCTACAGCAGGTCTCCGATAAGAGTCATGTTTTAAAGACACAATGTAACTATGACAATTTTACAGGCATGTAATTGTGTTCATTTTATGTACATTATAAATGTGTACATTATATATACATTGCAAATGTGTCCATGTTATAAACGTTGTAAATGTGTCTATGTTATATTACTATAAAGGGTAAACTTGTATAATTTTAAACAAGTGAATCGTGACAACTATCCCTGAACAGTCATAACATCTGATGACAGGTTCTTGAAGAGAATAGAACCCTAAAATCTAGATAGGAAAACTAAATATTTCTAAATAAATTCCAGGCAATATAAACGTGATTTAACTATTCATTTGTGTGCTAGTGAGTGCACGATACGTATGCCTGTGTGCCCTATTATTCTGTAAAGAGGTGTGCAAACTTCGACCCCTATGCCCTCTGCGGTTCAATAAGTAGATGAATATCGCCGTAGTAGAGAAGTTAAGAATGCTCTAAACTAGCATCGTACCAAATATCAATATTGGGTTGTGTTTGTAATCAAATCAAACATCATACATCAATAATGAGTTACTCGAAGAATTACCATACATGATATTAATTATTAATGTGTTAGCTTGACAGCATAACAAACAATAACATTTAATAATGATTTACTGTGACAGATGTCAAAACGTATATGTCAATAATGGGTTACTTTCACAGCATAGAAAACAAGCATTCTGCCAGAACTGCATGTATAAAAATTTACTTTATTTCTGTGTGTACATTTATGTACACTAGGTTCGTGCATTTTATTTGCTTCATATTATACCTATTGCTTGGGTAATTTGTACATACATTTACGATTGTTTTATACTGTCGGCAAATATATCAAATAGTATGCATAACTATACTTCTACATTGTTGTTATTTCAGTACTAATTTACAAAATATACCTACTCCACATACTACTTCTTTTCCTATTCCCCCTCTTCATCTTCCTCTTAATTTTTTAAACTGTTTCCTTTCTCCTTCTCCTCCTCCTCTTCCTCCTCCTATTCCCTTTGTCTTCCACCTCCACCCCTCCCACTTCCTCTGCAAGTACATAGATTCTTAATATGTTCATCTTACCTATTACATTGTAAATGTGTCCATGTTACCTATTAAATTGTAAATTTGTTCATGTTACATACCACAATGTAAATGTGTCCATGTTACCTACTACATTGTAAATGTGTCCATGTTACCTAATACATTGTAAATGTGTACTTGTTACCTAATACAATAAAATATGCCGTTGTTATCTAATACACTGGTACCCAAGTCGGGGAGATTTCTGACGCCACAGTCAACTTGACGAGACACTTTAGAGTTGTAGGAGGTGGAGACGGTGAAAGAACAGATTGAGAACAGCTATGCGGAAAGAATAAGATTGGGGGGAATCAGCAGAAGTCCTGTAAGAAGCTCAAAACTGAGAGGGAAGACCAGGAGAACTTTGTCTTTTCTTATTTCACCTTAACTCAACTGTTGGAGCCCAAAAACTAAAAATATCTGCTAGACCTTACAGTGTGGAAAAGAGACTATTTAAGTCCCCTACTGATTTAAGTAGTTCTGATTGGAGTGATAATTAGAAAAGTAGATAATAATGGAACGATATAGTCCATGTGCTTCCCCAGTGGTACAGTAAGAAAGACGGAAAACTTAGAGCAGCTTGAGGAACCCTTAGCAAGGTATGACATCCTCTTCGCCGAAGACGACAATGACATTGGGTTTACAAAGTAACCAATAACATATGTCTAACCGACGACGCTGCTATTAAGCAGCTCTATGGGAGAATACTTCTATCAAGAAGCTAGAGACCACCTACAGGGCATGTTAAAAAAGCAGATAATAAAGGAAAGTTGCAGAGCCGGGGCTTCCCTAGTAGTGCTAGTTAGAAAGACGGAAAACTGTGACTGTGTAGCCTACAGGGCCCCAAGTATAAAGACTAAGAAGAATTCTTACCAACTTTCAAGGGTAAGCGAATACCTAGATGCACTTGGAGGAGTAAATCTGCTCTCTTCTTTAGACTTAACTAGTGGCTATTACCATGAAGCCACGAAGCCAGAAGACCATGAGAAAACATCATTCACAACGCCCTTTGGCTTCTACGAGTACATTCGTATGCCAGTGGGTCTAGCTAATTCAGCCATTACATGTCAGCGTCTAATGCAGTACTGTACGCAAGACATGATGTTTAAGTTAAGGTTGTTTTATTTAGATGGCATTCCCGTATTCTCCGGTGATTTAATGAACATATGGTGAAGCTGGAAGCTATATTCAAGAGAGTACAGATGATAGGTTTGAAGCTGAATTCTTCTAATTGTAACTTCTGCAAGAAGAAAGTACAGTTTCTAGACGATACCGTGTCAGTTGAAGGCATAGGGACTGTTGAAAATAAGGTGCTAGCAATTCAACAAGCACCGAATGCCTAAGACACAGTTCGAATTACGTGCATTCTTAGCTATTATCGCAGGTTCGTGCCCATATTTGCCACAATAGCCAGAATACTCCATGAACTTGTAGCTCAACTTAATCAACAACGGACAGATCAGGCTAAGAAGAGGAAGTGTGCTCCTCGGACAGCTTTGGTCTTCAGAATGCGATAAGGCCTTTAGCTAACTTAAAGAAGCTCTAACTATTGTTAGGCTTCCCCGGCTTCAAACTTCCCGTTTTAGACGAATGTGACGTCGCATACCTTAAACAGATCCAGAACGGCAGAAAGAGAGTACTAGCTTACGCTAGCCGTACTCTGTGTCCCTCCGGGCGAAGTGCAAAACGTAGTTCGAAACTTGAACTTCTGAGCCTGACGTCAGCAATGACAAGAGCAATCGAGTGGATATCTCTGATATACACAGTTTTAGGTGTCCCAGATAAAATTAATCTAACCATGTGGCATACTGCAGAACTTGGGGCAACCAAGCAAAGATGTATTGCACATATGTTAATGTTTAATTATATGATAAAATACAAGCCTGGGCGAGTCAGTGTTAATGTACATTATTTAACTCGCTATCGTTAAGCAAACATCAAATTCTGTCAAAGGATATTGGGCTGTGTCAGACAGAGTTCTATTAGTAAAATTAAACGGAAGACCTTTTAAAATAAATGTAATTCAAGTATATGCCCCAACAAGTGAAAGCAGTGAAGAAAGTATAGAGGAATTTTATAATGACATGGAGTCTGCTTTGAAGAACTGTAAAAAATCAGAAATAAATATCATAATGGGTGATTTCAACGCAAAAATAGGAAAGCAAAGCGATGGATGCAGTGTAGGCAACCATGGTTTGGGAGAGAGAAATGAAAGAGGTTACAGACTTGTAGAATGGGCAAAAGAACAAGAAATGGTTGTAGGAAACACCTGGTTTAAACAACATCCTAGAAAATTATGGACATGGAGGAGTCCAGACAGCAGGATTAAAAACCAGATAGATTACATCCTGATAAGCAAAAGGTTTCGAAATGCATTAACAGTTGTAAAAACTGTTCCAAATGCAGACTGTTACAGTGATCACAGATTAATTACTGGCACATTGAGGGTAAAGTTAAAGAAAGTCAAGTATACAGCAGGAAACCCTAAATATGACTTGTGCAAATTGAAAACTGACAAAGAAATACAAGATAATTGTAACATAGAAGTAAAGAACAAATTTGATTTATTGTCTGATCTAGAGATCCTATTTCAAGATGTAGATGATCAATGGGAAATGCTGAAGAATTCAATCAGTTGTGCAGCAGAAAAAACTATTCCAAAAGTAAAGAAAGTGGGCCGTAAGACATGGATGACTGAAGAAATTTTACAACTAATGGAAACAAGAAGACAGAACAAAAATAATCCTGCCAAATATGAAGAAATTCACAGAAAAGTCAGAACCTTATGTAAGGAGGCTAAAGAAACATGGCTTGAGGAAAATTGCAGAGAAATTGAAAAACAACACAACAGTAAAAATGCGAAACTAATGCACAAAAGAATTCAGGAGATTACTAATCAAAGAACACGTACATCAGCAGGCTGCCTAAAGACAAAAGATGGAAGAGTCATAATAGAAAAAGATCAGATTTTACATGTATGGTCAGATTACGTGAAAAACCTTTATGACGATAACAGAGACGAACAATATATTGTTCAAAATAACAATGAAGGGCCAGCAATTTTGAAGATGGAGGTTCAGAATGCTCTTAATCATATGAAATCTGGCAAAACCCCCGGTCCAGACAGCGTCACAACAGAAATGATTAATGCTTTAGAAGAATATGGAATAGATAAAGTTACCAGTCTGCTTAATACAATATATGATACTGGAAATATACCTCATGAGTTATGTAATTCTGTATTTATTGCAATCCCAAAGAAATCAGGAGCCTTGGAATGTGATCAACATCGAACAATTAGTATAATGAGTCACATCACGAAGATTTTGCTAAGAATTATCATGCAAAGAGTTAGGAGGAAAATACAACCTGAAATAGGAGAAGAACAATGTGGGTTTGTAGTAGGCAAGGGTACAGTAAATGCTGTGTATATACTGAGAACCGTAATCGAACGTTCTATAGAAGTAAACAAAGATCTACACCTTTGCTTTATTGACTACACAAAGGCTTTTGATAAAGTGAGACATGTCAACATGATAAGGATGCTTGAAGATCTACAAATTGATGGGAAAGACCTTAGACTTGTAAAAAACATATATTGGAAACAACAAGCTGCCATAAGAGTTGATAATGAAGTAAGCCAATATCAGCCTATTAAGAGAGGTGTGAGACAGGGATGTGTAATGTCTCCAGATCTGTTTTCCCTGTACAGTGAAAATATTTTCAGAAATATTGAAAATATGGAAGGAATCAGACATTGGGGGACGATTGCATCAATAACATTAGATATGCAGATGATACAGTCTTGATTGCAGACAATGAACAGGACCTGCAAAATTTAGTAGATGCGGTTGTTACACACAGTGAACAACAAGGGTTAGAATTAAATTGTAAAAAGACACAGATTATGGTCGTCACTAGGAAGAACGAAATACCACAGTGTAATATACAAGTAAATGGGAATATTCTTCAACAAGTGAATAGGTACAATTATCTCGGAACAGTATTAACATCTGATGGGAGATGCCTTGAAGAGATTAGAACAAGAATCGCCATGGCAAAAGTAGCCTTTAGCAAGATGAAAAACATACTGACCAATAAAAAGATGTCAATTGAAACGAGAAAAAGAGTGTTGAGATGCTACATAGAACCTGTACTTTTATATGGATGTGAAGCTTGGACAATGAGCAGCCAGGCTGAAAAACATCTGATGGCTGTAGAAATGTGGTTTCTGAGGAAAATGCAAAGAATACCATGGACAGCCAGAAAGACCAATGAACACGTCATTCAAGAAACAAATGAAGATCGTAAACTGATCAGAGACATTAGACGTAGACAGTCACAGTTTTTTGGGCATGTTATGAGAAGAAATGATTTGGAGAACTTGGTGACAACTGGTAATATCGAGGGGAACAGACCAAGGGGAAGACATAGAAACAAGTATCTGGATGGCTTGGCCTTGTGGCATGGTCGAGACAGAAACACGGAACTGATCCACGACTCTGTTGATCGAGTGAGATGGCAGAACATGACCGCCCACGCTTACCGGCATGGCACATGATGGATGGATGGATCGTTTGGGTGCACCAGAGGTATGTTACGAGGGAGAAGGTGAAATCGCCACCAGCAATGCTTTAGCAACACGCATTCCTCCAGCAATGAGTTTAGTGGGATCTGGTGATTTTTTTGCAATAGATGTATTGATGAAAACAATGTCAATGTCACAGGCAGACCTGAGATGATGGAAAATGATAGACGAGAAGATGGTTTTAATGTTATTCCCACTAACACATTACCCTCTTACTCAACAGAGGAGATGGTAGAATTACAACAGAATGATATACATATATGAAATACGTTTGATGTTGTGCAGAAAAAAAGAAAAAAAAAAAAAAAAAATTAGCAAATTGCATCAATGAGACGACTGCCAAGCTAAACAAAGAAATTGTTGAGGCATCGCAAGAAGCTATGTCTTGTCAATGACATGTTATAAAGCATAAAGCATAAAGCACGAACTTCGCAGGTTTAGCATCGACTCCCAGAAGTCTCCTGAAAATGCACTCGTGAACTGAAAAGGCAAATCAGTCAATTTAGCAACAACCGGCAGCCATTGTTCCGAACATGCAGGTTACTGTACAGGACAGATGTAAAAGCATTCCACTCGAAATTCACAGCTCACAGTGTCGCCCACGCACTAACTCAGCAGCAGGGTGATGGAACCATGTACTACCAGTCAAACATGAGGAAAATGCTATTGCAAACCGTAGCTGCAACAGGCCTTAACGGTTCAACGCCTAACCGCCATGTTGGCGACCGGAAGTGAGTGCGCTAAGTTAGCACTCATTAAAAGAGAGCAAAACTACACCTTCGGAGATGCAATACTCTATCAATATGCGTTCTAGCCGAAAGACAGATTTACACGTATACAATGTGTATATGAATGTAATAATTATACATATCATCCTTGACATGGAGGTGTAAATTATAAGTACCCCTGAAGTCAGAGTAGATTTGCTTGATGGCGAGGGAGACTGTTAATATTAAAATTTAATACACACGTAAAATTCAGTCCAGAACTACTCGAAGTAGTGAATGTGGACTACGCTTAAGGTCAAATTGAGAGAGCGCAAATAAAACAAACATTATACAATGATATAATAAATACAAATATTTTTTAGTATTTCTCGGTGCCATAAAGAGAAGTATGGCACAAAACAAATTCAGCAGACTCGAGAGTGGCTAATTTCGTCACAGTATGTAAGTATGTATGTATGTGCGTGCGTGCGTGCGTGCGTGCGAGCGTGCATATGTATGTATGTATGTACGTATGTATGTATGTATGTATGTATGTATGTATGTATGTATGTATGCATGTATGTATGTATGTATGTATGTATGTATGTATTGTATGTATGTATGCATGCATGCATGCATGCATGCATGTATGTATATATGTATGTATGTATGTATGTATGTATGTATGTATGTATGTATGTATGTATGTATGTATGTATGTATGTATGTATGTATGTATGTATGTATGTATGTATGTATGTATGTATGTATGTATGTATGTATGTGGGTGGGTGGATGGATGGATGGATGGATGGATGGATGGATGGATGGATGAATGGATGGATGGATGGATGGATGGGTTGATGGGTTGATGGATGGATGGATGCGTGCATGAATAATATGAATGTGAAATGAATATCATGAAGCACTATACTATAGTATAGTGCTTCCATATTGACGTGGATAGGCCTTAGGTTCATTCCAGAATGCGGTCATCGTTGCCAGTAAGGGGTTGTGCTCAATATTTAAATTTCAAATCTCGAAACAACCAAATAATCAATTTTATTATTGCGCACTGGATTTTAGGAGGTCTGGTGTTCCTTGCCAGTGAGAAGTCCTGATCGTTCGGGTCCACATCGATTGACGGACGTCAGTCTCGGCGATTGGTCAATCTTGAGCATAGCCTACGATGTTAGTTAGTTAGTCTTTCCTCTTGAGCCTAAGGCGGCGCATAGGGCAGAAGTCCTGACTCTCCATGCTTGGCAGTTCGCTGCTACCTGTTGTAGATCTTAGATATTTACTTGGCCATTGAATGAGCCTTCTCTAATGATGGTTCTACGCAGATTCTCTCTTGGTCTTCCCCGTTTTCTTTTCCCTACCGGTGACCATATGAGGGCTTGGTAGGGGAGTCTTGTCTTGTCCATTCTGAGTACATGGCCGATGTAGTTCCAACGGCGTCTTCTTATGAAATTGGATACTGTATCTTGCTTAGTCTCTTGTCTTATTTGCGTATTGGTTCTGAAGTCTGTCCAGTGGATGTTTAGAAGTCTTCTAAGACATTTGTTCTCAAAATTATCTAATTTTTTATCTAAAGCTACCGTTGATTTCCAACTTTCACATCCATACGTTAACACTGGAATCACACAAGAGTTGAAGAATTTAAGTTTTGTGTGTTTGCTGAGTGTCTTTGACTTCTAGATGTTTGACAGTTTATTGAAGGCACCAGATGCCAGTGAGATGCTAGATAATATTTCTGGTGTTGAGTCCCCTGTAGATGTCATTTTGCTTCCTAGGTATGTGAAGCTGTTGACTTTTTCAAGAACGTAGCTGTTCATTTTGGTGTCATCTGAACTGTTGGTAAGATCAATAGTCTTTGTTTTTGTGGTGTTAATTTGGAGACCAATTTGCCCTGAAACATTTTGGAGGTGGTTTATTTTCTCTTGGGCATCCGGGTGTGTTGAACTCAAAAGCACTATGTCGTCGGCAAAGTCCAGGTCTTCTAGAATTTTGTCAACCCAATGGATACCCATATTTGTGTTGTTTGTGCATTTGCGCATGACCCAATCGATAGCTATTCCAAAGAGCATCGGTTACTGTTATCAGTTATCAGTTGGGGTATCTTCGTTGCACTCCGGACATGTCCATAGGTGCTCAGATCCTCCCCCCAGCATATGCATCAGCGTCCGGTGGCTAATAGTGCCAGTTCTGTGTTGGTTGACGAGGCGCTTTGTTTTCCCGATGTACCTCTCGCGTCTGGCTGTGCCGATTCTTACTCCCAGGTCTTTCATCCTGGACAGCGATGTGGAATCATTGACGTCAAAGTCCTCTGTTCTCGCCATATCTTTAAGGACGTTAATAACATCGGCACGATCCATGGGCTGGCCATCTACAGGGGGTGCAGAGCCAGCCAGTTTGTCAGCTCGTTCATTTCCCTCAACTCCCGCATGTCCCGGGACGAAGATGAAGGTGACTTTACGGACAACAGACTTCCGCAGCGATTCAGTCCACTGTCTACGTACAGATCCAGCTTCGACCTTCTGAATCATGCTCATTGAATCACTTAGTACACACACGTTGGTATAATGCTGTGATTCCAGCCATATGAAAGCCTGTGTAACTGCCATCACCTCCATCGTCATGCTGCTCGTGGTCATAGAGTGGGCACCACTGGATTCTTGAACGGTTCGGCCCGCTGAACGGGCTGTAAATGCCCACGCACTTCTCTGCTGCTTTACCACAGATCCATCTGTATAGATGAGCACTTCGGGGCTATGTGAGTGTTCATAGATGAGCGCGTTAACCTCTGCATTGACAGCGGCAGGGTTCTGCTCTCTGCACCGTCTGTCGAGTGTGATAATGCAGGAGAAAGTGCACTTAAAAGCTGGAGGCACCGGCACCCATTCCTTGCCGGGGTTGATACTGGTAAGACTGCAGACCTGTCTGACGACATCTTCCGCCCGACCAATCCATGATTTGCCCCTCTTTAGCCTGTCACCCTTTTCTCTGAATATAGCGTCATGCAGAGGGAGCTGCTCATCTGCACTTATTTTTAAGTATGCACGAGCTCTCCAGATCTTGATCCTGTGTTCCATTGTCGGGAAGTCAAGGAGGTATCTCATTGCTACACAGCTGGTGTCTCTCGTGCAGCCCAAAATGATGCGCATGGCTTCGTTTTGTACCTTTTCAAGCCTTCCAATCTGTGTAGGGCTGACAGTGAGGATGGCCAGGGCATACTCGATGCGTGAAAGCACAAGTCCTTGGAACAGAAGTATTAGCAGTCTTTGCTCGATATTGGCAGTCGCCATGACTCTCATTGCTGACAAACCTTTTCGAGCCTTCGTTATGACATAATCGACATGATCTCTGAAGGACTGGCTACGATCAAGCCTCACGCCAAGATATGTCATTGACTGGGTTCTACTCAAACTGCTTCCATCCATTCTTACTGCCGGCAGGTCTGTTTTCACAATATGGTTGTTTAGTGAGAACCATGTAACTGTTGCCTTTGCAGGGTTGACAAGGGCATCGGCATCAGCACACCATGAGGAAATTCGATCTAGTTCGCCCTGCATATCATTGGCAACCGCCTGTCTATCTCGACCCTGTCGATACACGAGGATGTCGTCAACGAATGACATCGGTGATAAGACACAACCCTGTTTCACTCCTGTTTCGACTGAGAACCAGTCAGCCTACGATGGGTAACGTTGTAATATTCTGTTATGATAATTTGGCGTGTCCAGCGTGTGCCGCCTGGTTACACACCCGTTTCACACGCCAGTGATCCGGGGCTTGTTTCCGGAACCGGTCAGGGATATGCACTACTGACGAGCTCAAACGAGAGCGAAACTCGATTATAGTGCTTCCATATTGACGTGGATATGCCTTAGGTTCATACCAGAATGCGGTCAGCGTTGCCAGTAGTGGGTTGTGCTCAATATTTAAATGTTTTAAATGTTCCACACAGAGACACATTTATTATGTTTTTTCCCACCTGTAAAGAAATATCCGGGTCTATTGAAACTATCAGTACATAGCAATATAATTCTTGCGTTATTGACAACATTTATTCTCCACATGACTGGTTACGTCCTGTGTCACCTTCCAGATAAGTTATATCCTGTTGCACTAGATACAAATGTATATAAATGTGAAAAAGGATAGCGGAGACCAGACAAGCTACAGCAACATTTATCAATGTATGTGAACATGCAAGTACATTGTCGTTTTGTATGAAGCATATTTGTTTATATAACTTTATCTTAAGTAATTTACGTGACGGTTTGAACAAGACTTGTTTACTACACAACAGAGGGATTAAAGAACAACAGGTTAAAATAGACAAGGCGAGACATCTAACTAACTAGCTAGCTAACTATCTAACTAACTAACTCGGAGCAGTCGTGACATCTGATGGGATATGCCTTGAAGAGATTAGAGCAAGAATCGTTATGGCAAAGGTAGTTATTTTGAAGATGGAAAACATACTGACCAATAAAAAGATGTCAATTTCAACGAGCAAAAGAATGTTGAAGTGCTATATATAACATGCACTTTGTATGGATGTAAAGCACGAACATTGGAAAACATCTAATGGCAGTAGACATGTAGTTTCTGAGGAAAACGCAAAGAATACCATGGACAGACAGAAAAATCAACAAGCAAGTCCCATAAGAAAACAAAAATAACAAATAAAAAACCGTAATCTAATTTTAGAGAAATTAGACTCTCGCAGTCAATATTCTTTGTATACTACTCACGTTATGAGAAGAAGTAAACCGGAGAACTTGGTGATATATAGCAAGAACAAAGGGGGGGGGGGGGGGGGGGGGGTTGTGGGAAGAAGTAAATATCTGGATGGCTTGACCACTTGTCATGGTCACAAGAACACTGAGCTGATTAACGATTCTGGTGATCGTGTAACATGGGGAAATATAACCACCCACGCTAACCGACATTGGACATGATGGTAATGAAGGTAATCTGGTGCGAGATTTTAAATGCACTTTTAAACAAAATTAATTGGGCAGCCGGATTGAGCAATATGATCATTGTTAGGGAGACTAAATCGCAAAGACATCTTATCAGAAACATCAGAGACAAGCAGTAATCATTCTTTGGCTACATTATGAGAAGACGAAAACTAGAGCATATTGTGACAACCGGACAGATTTGTAGAAAGAGAGACAGAGGAACACAGCGTGAGAAAATTCTTAACAGTCTTATGTCAGGGCACAAAAGGGAGTCAACACATATGTTATCAATGCCATCTGAGACCGCAATTTGTGGAAATGATCGCTCACACCAGCCGGCAGGACACTGGATGATGATGATGATTTTTAGCTCAACTCACGAGCAGATGCTTAATAACGAATGTTACGTCATTTTAAATTCACAAATGTAAAACCAATGAACTCACAACTTTAGATTGTTGATCGCAACACTTTACAGTCCAGAGCAAGGTTGGCAACCATATTTGTGGTGGGATGCCGAAGGAATGATGTAAAGTTACTTACTGTGCCAGCCTAAGTCCTGGTAAAGTTACTCTTCATCGCGCCAACTTAATTCCTTGTAAGGGTATTCTATTCATCGCGCCAACTTAATTCCTTGTAAGGGTATTCTATTCATCGCGCCAACATAAGTCCTTGTGAAATGTGCCAGCTTAAGTCTACTCTACTTATTTTTTTCTTCTTCTATCAAACAACCAATTAACATAATAATTTGATCTTGAGCTTGAATGTGCGTGTCTCCGATACATTAACTAATTATTGTATCCTGACAGGGAATAAATACATCACTTAGTTTTACACATTGTCCATGTTTTACAGCCGTACAAACATACAGGTTCTATGTAGCACTTCAACACTCTTTTTCTCCTTTCAACTGACATTTTATCGGAGGCATTATTGGTAGCGCGCTACGAATAATATCAAGCGTTATTCGCAGCGCGGCCAATCGACAGTATTACTGCGACAAAAAAAGGGGTGAAGGGGCGGGCACCATTTCCAATAACGGTCCCAAATTATTTATTGTAAAATGTATCCCTTACAGCAGGGGTGTCAAACTTAAGGCCGACCGGCCACATCCGGCCTGCCGTACAATCATATCAGGCCCGAGAGGTCTCAAACGACGTACACATATATTCGGCCCAAGAAAGACTGTAAGGCAAACATATTTTTTATGAACACAATATAGACAAGCTAGAATCAACTCTGGAAATAAGATATACTATGCACTACACCATTTGGTAAAATCAAATGCGCTATCTCCTTACACCAAGATCACAATATATAAAACACTGATCAGATCAGTTGTGATGTATGGCTCTGAAACCTGGAGTACTACTAAAGGAGACAAAGCCTTGTTACAAACCTTTGAGAACAGTCTTAAGACGCATCTTTGGGCCCATTAGGGATACACAAAGTGGAGAGTGGAAAAGAAAAAGCAATAAAGACATTTATGATCTGTTTAAGAACCCGCTAATCACTGGTATCATGAAGGCTAATAGACTGCAATGGCTGGGGCATATAGAAAGAATGGAAGATAACAGGGAAACAAAGCTCGCTTACACTCAGGAAATAAATGACCGCAGACCCCAAGGTAGACCAAGAAGACGGTGGAGAGATAATATACATACAGACCTACAAGCACTTGGAATCAACGACTGGCAAGAGAAGGCCAACCAGAGAGACGAATGGAGACGGCTTGTATCTGCAGCAAAGAACCTCAATGGCTAGGAATGCTGAAGAAGAAGAATATAAAGTGCAAATCAAATTCCCTAATTAGCAACCTTCTGAATTGTAGGCTACCTGAGAGCGTTCTCGCTTTGATCAGAATAAGCGAAAATAATAGTTGTGTAGTTGTCAACAACTTAACTGACAGGCATCATCGGGCACTTCTCACACACCCATACAAGACAACTTGCAAGTCGTGTGGGAGGCAAAATGCATGGTCCATTTTATTGCCGTTGGCTCGCTTACAAGCGGTAAACAGTCGCTAATGCAATACACAATATACAGCCACAGAATTATCTAACACAAACTGCTAACCCTATGCTAACTCTATCTACTAGTGAACACAAAACTCCTAACGTTATTCTAAACGATGTGAACGCCCCAAGTCCAGTCTCCCGTCTGCCGAACATCTCTCCCGTGGTTACACACCACGCGGGGTGACCTTCTCCTTCGTGCGTGTTACCTCACATTGCACGCTGCTGGCTAAACGTGGCCTGTTGAGTGTCTACTCAACTGTGCTCTGGCTTCATGAGGTGTGGTGGTATCGTGATTAGAGTGCTAACTCTCTGCACACCGCCTGCGTGTATCATGAGGGAGTGGCTAACCTTCCACTATTCCCTCATCTCCCCTGCTCTTGCCTCGGGCACCGCATCTCCTCCTGGTCCCTCCAGGATTGACCGCTCTCCCTGGCGGAGGGGATGTGGTCGAGTCTTTGACACACCACCCGCCCCTCTTGTGTTGCGTCATCAACTTTCACTTATTGGTTGTGACGCAAGGAGGTTTCTACACAAAAAATTAGTGTCTCTAATTTTTGTCAAAGACTCTAGATAACCTGGCTCTGGGCTTTCCAATAGACTATTAACAACTATTGTCACAATGTAACAAAGCCTCACTTGGCTACTGGCAATCGCTACAAACTTGCCTGGTTGGCGTGAGCCCCTTCTCACATGCTATATTATATTTATCAGAGGTATGTCTGAACCGGACCGTTGTCTTATAAGACCTGCCCTCACATAGTAAATTAACTTACTACCCATACAAAGTTGACTTTCTTAGGGTCAACACATGAATTGCTTCATGTCCCCCATATAATATTTAACAACCATTCTACAAGAGTGTTTGCGACAGGCTTTACCTCCTTCGCTTCCGCGCGTAAGACTTTATTTCACTGTTAATTTAGTTCTTCGTTGTCTATTATGTCCCCTGGCCCCAAAGTTATCTGCCTTTGATCTACAAATAGTGTATGCAATTTATATGTTTGTTTTTCTGGTTGTTTGCGTGTTTGGATGTAATAAATCTACTAATCTAACTTCTACCCTATATTTCTAACTTATCTGTGTATGTATGTTAGTTTTTTGAGTGTCATAATTTTGTTCAATGTGGCCACAAGCAGGTGTATAACACTGATTCTTGACTACATTCCATTGTTATGAACCCAAAATACTGTAATCTAAGTTCTAAACTATATGACAGACAACACATTCACACCAACACAATTTCCCTAGCGAAAACCAACATTAACGCAAACAAATATTAAAAGTCGTGGCAGGCAGCAGAAGAATTTGCTGACTGCTTGCATTCTCTCCCGTCTATCTTTCATTCATTCTCACTTTCACACTTCTGTCATACTCCTTTCACCCTTACTTCTATCACACATCACTCATCCCTCCATACTTATTCTTCTGCTTATTTAAAAACCTTGGAGTGAGACTGTACACGTTTGGCTCAGTTTGAGATGATTGAGCCTCATGACTGCGCGCGAGTCGTTGCACGAGTCATATATGTACATTATATTTACATGGGCGAGACAGGGTTGATGGCTTGTCCCTTTGATCTCATCATTTAGTCTGTTACACTAACATAAAGTATCATATTTTATATTATAATAAAATATTCTCCTTTTATAACTAAGTATTTAATGTGTTACCTAAGTTCTATTATGTTAATTATATTATCTGTTTATCCTACTCGTTATATTTATCTAATCTAAGGGATGTAATGTAACTATTTAAATGTAATTAGTGTGATATGAGTTATGTACCTTAATTACCTGGATGATGTGAACATAAATTATGTACTTTTCTAATACTATACTATCTAATGTTGTTAGATTGAAAATGAATCATATGATTAATGTTCTTAATCTAAATTATGTAAATGATGTATGTAAAATGATATTACTGGTAATGTTTGATCGATGGTATGGTTTTCCTTAATATGGAATAAACTCCCCTAAACTAAAGCTAAATGAAATGGAACACTCTAAATGGTACTATTTCTATTAAAATTTTACTTTAGCTTGTAATTACCTATTTTTTTACGTCTAGCCTAATATTTTAAGCTAAATAGCTGGGTTAATTACTGTATTAACTACCCTATTTAAATAAATGAGAATTATTATATTACCTAATTCTATCTCTAATCTATCACTATGTTAAAATATTATCTTACATATCACATTAAGTTTATATACATGGTCTTCAGTTCTCTCAGGTTAGTAGTTGCCTTCATGTTTGTATATTGGTATAGGCACAATATAACTACATAATTTGCCTGGGTATCTGAAATACATTTTACGGTCATAATAATGTTCATCGGTAGTGCACGTGTAGAGATTCGCTGGTGTCGTAGCTTAGTCTTTATGTGTCTGACATTAAGCACTGTTCTGACACTGTTTTCTACATTTCACACAAATGATACACCGGACTGGAGCTTAGTTGGAAATGAGCTGTCCTGATTCACACGGTAGTATCTAAGTTCTGTAGCACAGTTCTTAAGTTCATGTCTACGGACACATGATAGTTCATTCTTAAGCATACAATGGGTGTATATGTACCCTATTTTACATAGCATATTGTACTGTATTCATGTACTAACTATCACTCTACATTATTATGTGGGATTTCAGGTATTATTACCTCAGATGGTCTACCGAGGGTATCAGCCAGAATGTTGTCCTTACCCTTGATATGTTCTATACTAAACGTATAGTTCTGAAGTATCAGAGACCACATGTATATCCGGTCGTTTCTGTGCACCCCCGTTTGGATGACCGTGATGGGAGAATTATCTGTCTGGACAATGAAGTGTACACCCGCCAGAAATCGATGGAGCTTCCTCACTGAATAGATGACGCTGAGGGCTTCCAGTTCTGCTATCGACTATCTGGACTCGGCAGGTGTGATCTTACGGCTCACGTAGCAACTTGGATGGAAGATGCCCTCATAAAATTGGTCTAGGACTGCAGCGATGGAGATCCTGCTGGCATCTGTCCTAAGATAATAAAAGAGCCCAGGATTAGGCCAGCGGAGGATGGGAACATTACTAAAAAGAATTTTCAATTTTGACAATGCAGAAATTAATAATGCATCTTTCACATTTCATTTCCAGAAGATTTTAAGACAATGGAAAATATAATTGTAATTTCTGAGTAATTTACTAATGCCAAAAGGTTTCTGACCTGTTTCCTTCTGTTAGACATGGTCAGATTCATAATTTTGGTACTATTTTTCAGGTCAGTCTACAGTTGGACTTGAGAAATGACATGACCCAAAAATGAATTTATTTTAGGCATAATTTGACTTTGCTTGGTTTGACAGTGAGACTGAGGAGTCGCACTCTGCCAAAGGCATGTCTCAGTTTCAGTAGGTGTATTGTCCAGTCATCAGTATTCTGATTTATTCATGTGTATTCTATAAGTTCACTACATGTATGCCCCTCGTCGGATTTGCCAGTCTCACTAACTAGTGTAGTTGCGCTATGTATGTCTGTCGTCTGATTACTAGGTGTTGGTGCACTATGTTCGTCTGTCACTACTTCTGTCTCTTGTCTTGAAAAGTGAGGTTTTCGCATGTTGACATGGAATATCTCTAAGTGTCTGTTTATCGATATTTCATAGTCAACATGTACCATGGTTATGTACCACCTTGAATAGGTCTTTGCCATTTCGTTGGTATGGAAGTAGCCTAAATCTGTCTTGATCAAGTTCAAGATCACTGGTTCTTGCACCGTTGTTTGTGTGTTTGTGGTAGAACTGACCCTTCCTCTATCAAATGGCTTGGGAGCCAGTAGTAGAGGGTTGTACTTCAGTTGTAGGATGTCTACCCTTAAACTTTTGTACCAATTGTTGACAGACATTACACGCAAATACATTATGAAAACATAATTTTATCTTCTTGAAAAAACCTGGTCTGGTGTTGTTGTATGCAAGATGACCAGTCACCGGTGTTTTATGTGCATATTTTGGCATAGTTAACCGGTGTTGTTCAGGTAACACCTGTTCATGGTTACCAGTAGCATGACCTGTAGTTGAAATGCCATTCTTACGTCTAAATAAACAAGATGCATTTTTGGTCACTCTGGCTTTGACCTTTAACAATTTTAAGTATGGAGACACATTAAGAGTAGATTTCTGGTGGTGTAAAAGTTTCTGTTTGTTTGTGTCATCTGTGCTGGTTGTAGAAAGCATCAGTAGTGTCTCATCTTGTAATATGTTATGATGTTTTGAAGTGTCTGTTTTGGCTGTTGTAATAGTTGCCTTTACTTTTTCCCATGCAACTATTTCATCAATCGTACAATGTTTTAGTTGGGGTAAGCACCCCAGAATTAAATCAGTACAAGGGTTGTTCAGTATTGCACAGGTAAAGGTACCAGAGAGAAAAGGAGAGTCAATCTGGGCTTTTGCCAAAGGGTAGATTTCAATGTTACCCGAAAAGGTACGGCATTTGACAGTATCACCTGTGTAATCACCCGGATTCACCAGTTCTTTCCGAAGACCAATAAGGGTACTGCCGCTGTCCAGCAAACACTGGCATGCTACATCATTGACCATCGCATTGTGGAACACAAGATTGCCTCTGGAGGCTACTGCTGCGTTTACACTCTCAGATGAGCATAGTACTGTATGTCCACATTCTAGTTTCGCGTCTGTATGGAATTGGTGACATCGTTCACAGCTGTCGAAGCTCAACATATCGTATGCACCACAAACATTTTCTGCTTGGTTATTAGGTAAGTCACTTTCACTCTCAGACTCATTCTCACTACCACCATCTGAAGAGGTGTCAATCAAAATGGCATTACTGGCTTTCATACGCTGCCGGCCAAGGCACTTATTACTATAATGGCCATAACAGGAACAAAAAAAAACATTTGATTGCACGCCTGTATGCAGATCTTTTACTTTGCTGTTTCTTGATCACATTTTCAAGATGCGCCGGATAATTTGGCGATTTGTCACACATAGCATAAGTGTCATGTAAAAGGTGACAATGGATACATTTTTCCATTTTCCTATCTTTCTTATCGTATTTCTGATAAGGTTTCCTATTACTTTGGTAGTTTTTAGTTTGGTCTTTGACAAAGGAAACTATTTCAGAGTCATTTGAGGTCTTAAACACATCTCTGTTAGAAGAAAAATATGCTGATCCTTTCTTTTCAAACTGCTCTATGTTTTCAATGTCTGACTGCTGCAAAAATTTGGCAAAAGGAGAAGGAATGGTGGATATAACCTTATCCATAGTAATTAAGTTTTTTAATCTATCAAAGTCTTTTCCTATGTTAGCTGCTTTCAGCCACCTGTCTAGTACACTCTGTACATTTGAAACATAATCAATAAAGGTTTCACTAGGTTTAGGTTTTAGATTTGAGAACTGAACCTGATACCCAGGGGCATCAAGTAAAAAGTGCTGCATAATCCTATCATGGATGTATTGATAGCTAGATCTAAGCTCTGTTGGTATAGTTTCTATTACTTTAAGGGGCTCACCACTGAGATTTTTTGTATAAATTGGGGCCCACATCTCTAATGGAACTTGGTGGTATTTAAATTGATATTCTACATTCTCTGTCCATGCTGATATTGAGTCTTCTTTACAATATGGTTTGATAATATTTTTGTATTTGTTGAACTTATTTTCTTCTTGTTGACTTCTTAATTTAGTGGCAGAGATTTCTGCGTGTGAGTCTACATCCATGCTTTTCATCTTTAATTGTGTCTCTGATTCTACTTGAATTTGTTTTTCTTTAACTCTTGTCATTTCATCTATCTCTTTTTGTTTTAGATCTCTCTCTTGATCTATTTGCTTTTGCTTTAGATCTAATTCCTTTAGCTTAATCTCCTTATCCTGTTCTAACTGTTGTTGTTTAACTGTCTTATCGTGTTCTAACTGTTGTTGTTTAATCTCTAATTCTTTTTGCTTATTTATTTCAGCTAGTTCTTTTTGGTGTTCTCTTTCTTGTGCACGTTCGTTTCTTTCAGCATCTTTTAATTCTTTAAATTTCTGATCATGCATATTGTTGTAGTTCTTTTCCTGTTAATTCTAGTTCTTTGCCTGCTTTTATGAAATCTGATAAAGTTGCCATCTTACTTTAGTACTTGGCTAACAGTGATAGGCAATGATGACTTTAATCAGTTATTTATCTTTGATATGTTATGTTTGTTCTTATCTGATCACTATCAGTTGTGCTTTCTGTTTATACCCTGCCCAGATTTATCTTGCAGAAAAACAGAGTATACAAATATGTCAATGCGTTACAAGCTGAAAAAGAGATGCACTATTAATCAAATTGCATGCCAAAATATATAAGTGTACTCAGCTTTAACGTTCCCGAGGATCGGGGAACGGAACTCCGTTGCCACAGGTCACCTTGGTACTTTCGGGTGGAGGCACGGGTCGTTACCAGCCAACTATATTTGGTACACAGGGCCGTAATCAGGTGTAGTTCGCCCTTTGATATGCAGGGCCGTAGTAATCAGGCCTATTACACGATATGTTAACCCAGACCCCTAAGGACAATGACTTAGACAATGACAGACAGGTTCACGAACAACTAGAATATGTATTAAATAAATTAAATGTCAATGTCCTGTCTTTGCTCTATCAGTTATTGCCTTACGTTACTAATCTATTTAATTTCTGTACGTGTTGTGCAGGCAAGTATCATCTGCCTGGCCAAAAAATAGTTCCATCGTGACGGTAAACACAGAGAAAATATGACCGAAAATATGCATATCTGCTTTTAAAGAAATAAAAATAACATCATAATGTTTAAATAAATAAATATATTCCTTTAAGTAATTGAAATAAATAAATAATAAATGATATAACGTACCGATTCAGGCGAGCAGCTGTTTAGCAATTCTCTATACACTCGATTGCTGTATGCTAATGAGCCCAGACGACTGTTTGTCAATCATCTGACGTCACAGCACAGCGCGATGAAAAATCGATATTGTCGGCTGGCTTTGTATCGCTCCGCCGTGAATCATTTTTGGTACTCATTTCTCACCAAAAAGGTAAATATATAAATAAATATAAGAAAACAAGAATATTAATACTTACAGCTTTGATGAATACATACTTTGACTAAATAAATATTTCATAAACACAATTAAACAGTTTAATACGTCACGATAGGCACATTTCTAGCTTGCAAAATTTCTCTCGTCTGCACAAATCACCGTCACTACACAAATTAAACCCTAGTCTAGAGCCTCGTGGACGAGTGGAGTAGCTTGAATATTACATTCAAGCTTCACTTCTGACAACCACAATTACCCTGGCCTGTCAACAACTTAACTGACAGGCATCATCGGGCACTTCTCACACACCCATACAAGACAACTTGCAAGTCGTGTGGGAGGCAAAATGCATGGTCCATTTTATTGCCGTTGGCTCGCTTACAAGCGGTAAACAGTCGCTAATGCAATACACAATATACAGCCACAGAATTATCTAACACAAACTGCTAACCCTATGCTAACTCTATCTACTAGTGAACACAAAACTCCTAACGTTATTCTAAACGATGTGAACGCCCCAAGTCCAGTCTCCCGTCTGCCGAACATCTCTCCCGTGGTTACACACCACGCGGGGTGACCTTCTCCTTCGTGCGTGTTACCTCACATCGCACGCTGCTGGCAAAACGTGGCCTGTTGAGTGTCTACTCAACTGTGCTCTGGCTTCATGAGGTGTGGTGGTATCGTGATTAGAGTGCTAACTCTCTGCACACCGCCTGCGTGTATCATGAGGGAGTGGCTAACCTTCCACTATTCCCTCATCTCCCCTGCTCTTGCCTCGGGCACCGCATCTCCTCCTGGTCCCTCCAGGATTGACCGCTCTCCCTGGCGGAGGGGATGTGGTCGAGTCTTTGACAGTAGTGAGTTAGTGTTTGTCGTGATGTTTTATTATTAACACTCTTTTCTGTTTTAATTTATATTAATGTTTAAAATAAAAGGTTTAATTTTCGGCTTATTGAATGTTTATCCTGTCCGGCCCGCAACCTTACGTGTAATTTGAGTTTTGCGATTAAGTTTGACGCCCTTGCCTTACAGTGTCTAGTTAGGTGATTGTGCTAGTTCCGGGGCGATATGCTGATTCAGGGGCGATAGTTTATTTTGCAAATAAAATTTACATTAAACATAGACATCTATAAGATCCATCGATTCCCACACCCGATTACTCCTTTGCTGCCTGGGGAAGCCATCCCCCCCCCCCTTTTTTTATTTTCTGGCAGCTTCCGCAGATCATAGAGCACACTTTAATCTCAAGCTACGTGTTTCTCAGTTTTATATTTTAGTTCGTAGTGTTTATTATTTGTTATTATATCACCTAATAGAGGCCCTGTAATGTGTTCTTGTCGACAAATATCGTCTTAGTGGGGTTCGAAGAAAATGAACTTGAAAAAAAACAAACATAGACAATAAGGCAGATAAATAGACGTGACGTAAACCAATTGACGGTTGTAATCGTTCGTCACGTGATCAGCGGCGACTGCTAATAACGCTCAGTGTTATTCGAAGCGCCCTACGAATAATCACTTCGTAATTTTATTGGACAGTATTTTCCTATCTTGCAAAAGGCTACCTTTGCCATCGCTATACTTGTTCTAATCTCTTCAAGGCAAATCCCACCAGACTGTTGTGAGATATTTGTACAGATTCACTTATCCGTATATTGTTTTTCGCATATCCTTTACATGACATCGCAGTCAACATCAGCATCTTTCAGCTGATTGCTGAATTCTTGGCAAGATAACGCTCAGTAGTTTGCAATTGCTTTCTGAGCGGCCGGCTCACATACCCCGTAAGTTACCGAAGCGGCGAGAACCACTTTTAATTCTCGCACACGTCACGTTACTCACGAGAGTATACGGGGTTACAGAGAAAGACATTAAACCTCTAGCCCAGGGACACCCGCTATCCGTATATTACATTGTGGTATTTCTTTCTTCTAGTGGCGAGCATAATCTGTGTCTTCTTACAATTTAATTGTAACATTAGTTGTTCACTGTATACAATAACCGAATCTATTAGATGTTGCGGATCCTGTTCATTGTCTGCTATCAATACTGTGTCATCCGCATATCAAATATTATTTATGTTATGTCCCCGAAGGGCGATACCTCTGATATCTTCTTAATGTCTAAAAATATTTCACTGTATAGAGAAAATTACACATCCCTTTGGCAAAACTATCTTAATAGGCTGATATTGACCTTAAGGAAACATTTTCTTCTCTCATACATTCACACAAGAAGCGTTTTACCACAGAGCACCAACTTCTAAGTACCAATAAATGTTTAAATTACAATCCTTGCTGTTTTACAGCTGAGCTCCTTGAAAACTATTCGTCGTTTCATTTGAAGAATGGAGATGTTCAGGAAGCACACTTCCCCATTACTTGTGATTATCGCCCGACTACTCTCCTGCATTGCAACCGCAGATGCCCAGGTCTGTATTAATCCTGTTTTGTCTATTGTCTCTGTAGGCTATCAGTTATACCATTTCACTGTTTTTCTTCTTCTGCTGCTGCTTCTGATTCCACAATGGAACAGAGGACATCAATCAAATCACATCAAGCCCCACTGCCCTCTTCTGTTTCCTGCAGCTCCCTGTACGCCTTCCCTATATTTATATTATATGTATCTAGTTATCTGCTCGTGTGGCTCAGAGCGACCTTTATTGCTGATGTCCTATGAGTTCCCTAGGTAAGATGTTCTCTTGACACTATATACAGATATTCTCAGTGTGTATCTAGCGCCAGTCTTCTCCTCTCCTCTTGATTGGCCGTATCTGTCTAGCTCTCACCCTAAACTCTACATCAGTGATTCTGTCGAACGGTTTAGCCCTTATATTATGTGCAGGCACTAGTTAATTCTTGTTTACAGTTAATTAGTAATTGTTTTAGTAGTCCCCTGATCCATACGCTATACATAGCGGGTTATTACCCTACACCGATCAGTTGTACTAGAATGTTGATTTGTCGTCCTTGACTTGCGACCGTACATTACAATTATCTCAAAAGTCGGAGTGGGTTCGACTGACGGCGAGGAAGACTGGTAATAGGGAAAACTAATCCACACACACAAATCAGTCCAGTGGACACATGTATGAACTAACGCAAGCGAGCGCAATAGGAATGGCAAGAGTGGAAGCTGCCGTTAGTGACTATGAGATAGGAAAATGAAATGAAAACAAAGAAACATTCATAGAATGGGCCCAAATAAAGTGATGGTAATTTGACATAGTTTAAACAGCATAAACGACGACTTTACACCAGGAGAAGCCTTGTTAAGGAAATATTTAATAAAATTAACTTCATGCTAATTAATACAAGATTTAGAAATGCATTAACAGAAAGAGTCGGAGGAGATATTATGATAAATGTCTTGATAAACTACAAACATATTCATTCTTCCATACAAATATATTTGGTTAATACAAATCACATGGTAATTTATAAGTACCAGTCCGTATCGCTGATTTAATTTTCTTTTGACAGAACCCAAGGATCTACCCTCTGTGCCAGTTGTCATCGCCCGCCGTTCTAAGTGTGACCCCAACTAGTGAGCCATTTATCATCCAGAGCCCAAACTATGGCAATGGTAGCTATCCCAACAATTTGGACTGCACACTTACTATTACATCTGGAGTGGAGCCTATGGTGCTGTCATTTGAGTACAGGTAATATCACAATTTCTCTGTTAAATTACGAAACATGGACAACATCTAATCGCAATGGAAATGTGGATTCTCAGGCAAATACAAAGAATACCAAGGAAAGACAGAAAAACTAATGAGCAAGTCCTACAAGAGGCAAATGAAAACCGTAAACTGATTGGAGAAATCAGACTCAGACAGTTGTGGTCAAAATGTTTTGGGCACGTTATGAGAAGAAATAAACTAGTGAACTTGGTGACAACTCGCCAAACTTGAGGGGAAAAGAACAAGGGGAAGGCAGAGAAGTAAACACCTGACTGGCTTGGTCATGTGGTATGGTCGAGACAAGAACACGAAGCCCATCCACGACTCTGATGATCATGTGAGATGGCGAAACATGACCGCCCACGCTTTATCGGCATTGTACATGATGATGATGAATACCAACATTTGTCATTAGTAAAATGTGTTACCTTATAGCTAATTATCATTGAAGTTATCATCGTTGTCATCATCATCCTCATCCTCATCATCATCATCATCATCATCATCATCATCATCATCAGCATCATCATCATCATCATCATCATTATACACAGACTTGTCCTGTTCAGAACAATTCACCCACGGCATTCTCTAGAAATACGTCTCTGTCACAAGTGAAATGAGCTGCAAACGTGCACAATGTACATCACCTATTAAATTCATCTTTTCCTGAAGTTTATCGGGAGTAACATTAATATAACTTGTTATCCTTTTCCTCTTTATTTTCCTCATGTTCCTCATTCTTGTTGTTGTTGTTGTTGTTGTTGTTGTTGTTGTTGTTGTTGTTCTTCTTCTTCTTCTTCGTCTTCTTCTTCTTCTTCTTCTTCTTCTTCTTCTTCTTCTTCTTCTTCTTCTTCTTCTTCTTCTTCTTCTTCTTCTTCTTCTTCTTCTTCTTCTTCTTCTTCTTCTTCTTCTTCTTCTTCGTCTTCTTCGTCTTCTTTTATTTACTTCTTAACACCTGAAAATATCATTTGAGATGATTATTCCAGTCTAAACACCCCGAATGCTAGTATACACACACATCACACATATATATATATATATTACACCATGATGTCTTCACTTGTCAAGCACCTTGCCGTCTTGACCGACGATAGTTTGTGCTTTAAAAAGGCATAATAACTTTTACCTATGGCAGTAGCGAATGTGAATGATAAGGCCAATTCGCGCTGTTAATGTCCGTTCACAGTGGGTGCATGTGAACACGTGGTCATTTTCACCATCATGCACCATCTTACGTCTCACACCCTCGGTGTGTGACTTATCTGGAATAATTTTCTCCATTGTCTTTATTCCATTTCTGATGTTTGCTCTCCATGCAACACGTTCAGCGGCGACTTGCTCCCAATGTGCATTATCAATGCCTGTAACAGTCATGTCCCCCTTACACACATCTTTGTATCGTAGTAGAGGCCGACCCTGAGATCTCTTACCCATCTGTAATTAACCAAAAAAGATGTCCTTTGGAATTCTACCATCATCCATCCTCCTAAGATGTCCTATCCATCTAAGTCTACGAAGACTGAGCATGGAATAAACTGTCACACAACCTGATCTTTCCAATACTTCAGTATTTGTGATTTTGTCATGCCACTTAATACCAAGAATTCTTCGCAGACACCGCATATGAAAGCTGTTTAAACGTTTCTCTTGGTGTGAGTAAGTTGTCCAGGTTTCACTGCCATAAAGAAGAGTACTAAGGACACAGGCTTGATAGACAAGGACTTTTGTTTTGGCAGTAAGCTTCCTGTTCTCCCAGACTCTTTTTCTTAACCTGTTCATTGTTGTTGCTGCCTTACCAATCCGGATGTTGATTTCCTGATCTAGGGATAATTTGATATTTACCACTGATCCTTGATATGTAAAATGGTCTACCATCTCTAGTTCGGCGTCGTCAATAAAGATTGATGGTACCCCATGTGCATCTTGTGACATAATCTGTGTCTTCTTTTTGCTAATTGTTAAACCAAATTCAGAACAAGCATTGGAGAATGCAGATAGTAGACATTGCAATTCTTCATCAGAGTTGGTCGTAACTGCAGCATCATCTGCATAAAGCAACTCTCTGATCAGTACCCTATTAATTTTGATCTTGGCCTTCAATCTCTGAGCATTGTAGAAGCCACCATCTGAGCGTGAGTGAATGTATATACCACCATCCTGATCACGAAAGGCATATTTCAGTAGAAGTGAAAAGTATATTCCAAAGAGGGTGGTAGCTAGTACACAACCTTGCTTAACTCCACTCTTGATTTCAAATTCTTCAGAAGTTGCACCATCAAACTTGACTACACCCTTCATGCCTGTGTGGAACGATTCCACAATGGACAGAAGAGTTGGTGGGCAGCCAATCTTCTTTAGTGCCTTGAACAGACCCTCACGACTGACCAAATCAAATGCCTTTGTGAGGTCGATGAAGGCAATAAACAGTGGTTGATTCTGTTCACTGCATTTTTCGTGCATTTGTCGCAATGAGAATATCATATCAATGGTAGACAGGTTCTGTCAAAAGCCACACTGTGATTCGGGGTAGACTTGATCTCCTAGGAATTGAAGTCTGCGCAGAACAATTCTGGCAAATACTTTTCCAACAAATACACAGCAGTGAGATACCCATATAGTTGTTGCAGTCGCTCCATTCGCCCTTGTTCTTGTACAGTGTTATGATGCTTGAATCATTGAAATCCTGTGGGACTTGTCCTTCTCGCCAGCATAGCTCTATTAGCTGGTGGATCTGATAATCTCTCACTCCTGGTAATCTCTATTGGAATCCCATCCTTATCTGGAGCCTTGCCAGATGCAAGTTCATTTATAGCACACTTAACTTCTGTTATAGTGGGAAGTGTGTCCAGGTGGTCAAGAGTTGGTAGAGCCTCTATGGTGTTAAGGGCATCATCAGCTAATTTGGTCTCACTTGAGTAAAGCTCCAAATAGTGCTCTACCCATATTTCCACCTGCTGATTCTTATCAGTGATGACTTCTCCAGTCAAGGTTTTCAATGGTGCATTTCTTTTGATCATTGGACCACAGGCTTTCTTTATTTCTTTATACATGCTTTTTATGTTTCCCTTGTCACTTGCGATTTGAATAGACTCACATAACTTGATCCAATAATCATTTGCACACTGCCTGGCAGCCTTTTGCACATCCTTCCTAGCTTGCCTTAGCTCACTCAGAGTGTTACGCGTTGGTCTTTCCTTGTTTCTTAAGGGAGTTATCTTTTTCTCGTCAATCAAGAGCTGTAGAGTCTGGCTGTTTGCCGCAAACCAGTCCCCTACTGCAGTTTTATAAAGAGTTTCCTTAAGTTGACCCCACTTTTCATTTACTGTACAATTTTCTGGTGTATCAGTGAAAGCGTCTTCAAGTAGCTGTTGAAACTGAAAGCACTTTTCAGGATCGTGAGTGTTAATAATATTAATTCTGGGGCTAGATTTATGTTTAGCTGTGTAGATTCTCTTTTGTCTCAGTCTAATCTTTGTAATAACCAAAGAATGATCAGTATCACAGTCAGCACTGTGGTAACTTCGAGTCAATGATATATGGTTCATATGTTGTCTCCGTGTGATGATGAAGTCCAGCTGGTGCCACCTTTTGGCTTTTGTAGAAGTCATTATGACCTGCACACTGACCCTGCTGCAGTCTGATGTGTTGTGACTTTGTGTGTGCAGGAACAGTGCTAGCTCATCAACTAGACAGCGCTAGAATCTACATCAGTACATAATTGATAAACACACCGATAGATCTACGCAGTAAAGGGGGCATTGCTGGAGCATGGAGTCGGTTTGTGAACACACCAAGGACGAGAACAATGACACCGAAGCATGTCAGCGTGTATTTACAAACTAATTTCTTTAACATGTTGTTCATTGTATACTTTGGCTATTCCAACACTTTATATTTCCCCTTTTGCACTTGTGCCGTTATCATCTCGTTGTCATTGACTTACTGTTCTCTTGTCTGCAGGGTGTTCAACTTGGAGTTAGCCCAGGACTGCGTATACGATTATCTCTGTGTTGTCGGCGTCAAATTTTGTGGAAAGTGGGCTACTGGACGAATATTTCAGCGAATTCTTCCTTCATGGAGCAACTCTACAGTTTACTTTCACACGGACTCTTCCGTGACACTGGACGGTTTTTCTGTGAGTACTTGAAATACGCGACAGTCTTATAGCAAGTATAGATGCGAACACTGCGATAACACGCCTGGCCTTGGTTTTCATAAAAAGATATGCGTGCCGGTCGTTCAGAAAATAATAACAAACTACTGAACGTACACTTGGCAGGAAATTACAAACAACCAAAACGTTCTGGAGTTGACTGCGGCTTCATGTAGATGATATGCAGTTAACCTTAGCTGCGAATAACTAGCGAGATGCGTAAAGCAATGCCATAAAATCAGTGTTTATTGTTCAGTAAAGTGATTCTCAGCTTGTTGAGCGACCACCACCATTTTGGGAATGGGGAGATCGGTGGTAGAAGTAAGTGGAAATGAAATTAAACACTAAAAAGCAAAGAAACCACCGGAAAGTTTGTGCAACAGTAACAGGAACCACCGGAAAGATATGGCAACAGTAATAGTAACCACAATAAAGATGAGATAACATTAACAGGAACCACAAGAAATATGTGGTAACAGTAACAATAACCACAAGAAAGATGTGGTAATAGTAACAGGAACCACAAAAAAGATGTGGTAACAGTAGGAGGAACCACAAGACAGATGTGGTAACAGTAACAGGAACCACAAGAAAGATGTGGTAACAGTAGCAGGAACCACAGGAAAGATGTGGTAACAAAACAGGTAAAGGGCCTTTTTATATTCTTTAAGTCACTTTGGGTATATGGTGCTAGACGCATATCTGTATAGACCAGTCGGCACCCAGTGGGCGATGAGCTCAAAATGACGTCAGGAGCTTTCACTTCCCAAGTCTTATCCAGGTATCCAGGTTATGTTGGGTCGACCTGACAGTCCGGGTCATTGATGTGGATTCGAATTCTTGACTACTGGACCTCCAGGCGAGAATCTCGCCACTAGCCATACGAATGTTATCAGTCGTAGACGCATGTCCTCGTGTAACTGGGTATCCTCTGGTTATATTGAAACATTTAAACAACCAGACGATCTACTTTATTGCACCAGGTATTATACCAAATAGCTCCGTCTCTTTCCTCAGGATGGTCTGCTGAAAGCATTGCACACAACACGAACCCCGTAGCTCCAGCGACGACCCCCAGGAGCGTCCGTGAAAACTGCACTCGTGAATAGAGCGACGCAGCCCGAAATCAAACCACAACCTTCGCAGCACGAGGTAGTCGACGTAACATCTCCCCCACGGTGACGCCCTTCTCGAGTTATATCACCATCCCTTTTTCTATTGGAAAAGAAGTCTTTCCTGTCGCAACATTTACTTTGATATTTGTGATCACTTTCACTTGACATTTCACACGTAATTTCCCTGTCAAGTATCGCAAATGAGTTTAAATAATTAATTAATTAATTCATTCATTAATTCATTCATTCATTCATTAAATCAGTAGCATGTCCTTTGCAGAACGTAGCTCCCATAACAACCTTCCGGAAAACTTCTCGATCATAAGTAAGATGACAAGCGTCCAACACACCCATCTGGAGATCATCCGCCACACCCTGCACCCATCTTCTCTTTGGCCTTCCTCTCCCTCTCTTCCCAGGCATAAACCCCTCCATTATTGTTCTCTACAAACTTTCATGACGTTTAAAGTGACCAAAATATTTCACTTTTCTTTGTTTTAGCATCTTTATAACCAACCTTCTTCAATATTCAGCTCTTGAAGTATGGATGCATTTGTTCTTTTCTTTATCCAAGATATTCTTAGAATCCATCTGTAACAGTTATATTCAAAGGCATGTAAGCTTGGTTAGTAAGTGTCTATGTCTCACATGTGTATGTTGCAATGGGGAAGATGAATACTCTTAATAATCTAATTATTGTAGTTCAATGTGTCCCACTCCATAATTTATTCAGTTGTTATGGTCTTTAAAGAGCAATATATATTCGTCTTTTAAGTTCGTTCATTGTATCTCCGTTGTTGGTAAACAATGACCTACATATTCGAAATGTTCCAACACCTCTAATGTTTCCCCATTAACGTATATTTCAGTCCCCATAATAGTTTTATCTGTATGCATTATCTTTGTCTTTGCTATGTTAAGATATTAGTTGTGGTGTTTACTATTCCCTTGGGTTGAGGTTATTAGGTGTTCGATACCATTCTGTGTTGTGGATAGTAGTATTGTATCATCAGCACATTGAATTTATGGTATGCCATGACCACCGATATTTAGGGCATCATATAGCTCCTTGTTTATATCATCTCTTACATTTCTCATTATATCTTCGGCGTACAGGTTAAACAAATAGAGGGACAGCTCACATCCCTGACGGACTCCTTGCTTGATGTCAAACCAATCTGATGTTTCGCCATCTATTCTAACCGCTGCTTGTTGGTCTGTATAGAGCATTATTATGAGTTGTATTACATGTGGTGGAAAGCCCATAATTCTCATGATTTCCCAAAGTTTCTGATGTTGTACAGTCAAATGCCTTTGTATAATCCACAAAGCATGAAAATAGGTTTACATTAAATTATCTGCACTTCTAATTTATTAAACACATGTTGATTATGTGATCTCTTTTTTCACTTCTTTGTCTAAATCCATCATGAGCCACGTTAATCTCTTCTTCCATTTTCTTATGAAATCTTCCCATTATGATTTTTAGTAGAACTTTACTTGCATCCTTGATCAGGACAACAGTTATATATATATATATATATATATATATATATATATATATATATATATATATATATATATATATATATATATATATATATATATATATATATATCATTGATCAGGACAACAGTTCTCAGGTCACGAACAATTCAGGTTACGTACAACAACTTCGAAAATTTTATGTCTTGGGTAACGAACAGTACCTCGGTTTGCGAACGAAGGCGAGAGAGAGAGAGAGAGAGAGAGAGAGAGAGAGAGAGAGAGAGAGAGAGAGAGAGAGAGAGAGAGAAAGAGAAGAGAGAGAGAGAGAGAGAGAGAGAGAGAGAGAGAGAGAGAGAGAGAGAGAGCAAAGTAGTTTAACGTTGGAGACAAACGATCGCGTAGTGTACATGCAGCAGTACAGATGAGCTTGTTGATCTTCAGAATGAACAGCTAAAGACATTAAAGAAGGAGCAGTCGTCCTATAATGAAGAGTCAGTGGCCGTTTTAGCTGTCAGGATTAAAGAAATTTGCAGCAAGTGGGCAGACGTCGAAGACTTCATTGTGAACCATCATCCAAACAAACATATTGCTAACAGGGCAGTAAATCTGATGAATGAAAACACGATGGCCCACTTCAGAAAGATTCTCCTCCAAAGGAAGGAAGCGACGCATTTCCCTTAATAGTTTCTTGGTGCAAAAAGATTCCCAGTCGTCTGCCAAGAAACAGCAACAAGAACTCCTGAAACTAATGATTTAGAATAACGAAGAAAGTGACAAATTTCCCATGATCGTTTTCTTGGTAATAAAAATAGACTAAATCTCTTTTTTATTTTACATTTAATTCATTTGGTGTTGTTCTTTTTCTTTATCTAATACGTGAAGTACACGTATTCTTTGCATTTTGTCAGGTAAACGACCGGATGTTAATAAAAAAAAGAACAATACTTTCATCTTGAAACGGATTGTCTTTATTTAATTGATTTCAATGTTTCTGGTTACGGACCGAGTTCTGGAGCGAATTAAGTTCGTAACCAGAAGTACCACTCTCTCTCTCTCTCTCTCTCTCTCTCTCTCTCTCTCTCTCTCTCTCTCTCTCTCTCTCTCTCTCTCTCTCTCTCTCTCTCTCTCTCTCTCTCTCTCTCTCTCTCTCTCTGTTTGTGTGTGTGTGTGTGTGTGTGTGTGGTTTAGTAAAGTTAAATTCCTTTCACTGATCAATATGTTAGCTACATTGTATGTTAGCGAGCATCCATTGGTTCTTTTCTTCAGAGAATACTGGGGTGTTGGAGAATGAGCAGGAGGACACACTGGGTGGATCTGCACAACTGGGAGGGGTAATTGTGAACGATAATGCAGAAGTGGTAAGGGCCCTTTGGGACCGTGTGTATAGTGTGGGAGAACAGATACACTATCATTGCCTGAAGAGAATTGTGGGGCAGAGAGTGATCAGGGGTATGACATGGAGTGATCAGAGGATCCGACCGACACTCAGTTCTCCGAGGAAAGGCGCAACGGACACATAATCAGATTGCAGCTGGTACCATTGGTTCTGTGACTCTTCGCTGGTTGTTGAAGATGATGACGACGTGCCCATGCAAATGTCCCGTGTGATGTGATGTTGGTTCTTGACTCAACTCAACTAGTTTATTGTATATATCAATATTGCTATTGGAAGACACGTATCTAATAATTTATTTATATGTCTAGATCATTGTGACGTCACAACCAGTTCTTCCAATACAACAAGTTCAAGGTTCGGGGTGGGCCTCGGAAAACATCACTTATGTACCCGCTACCTATTACCCTGGCATGCTGTACACTGATGGATGCAGCCAAAACCCTGTGGTAGGTTATTCTTGTGTAAATAAACCCAATGGCTCGAATGGAAATGTAATATATGAGTAAACCAGGAGAACCGCATAGGTAACAACAATAACTACTGCGGAAACTACAGCTGAGGATAATACCATATTACCTATTGAAATATATCAAATAAGGTTAAAATAGCACCCACGTTAAGATAGCACCCACGGTAAGATAGAAGCCACGGTGAGATAGCACTCACGGTGAAATAGCATGCACTGAAATATAGCAAATACGGTTAAGATAGCACCCACGTTAAGATATCATCTACGTTAAGATAGCAGCCACGGTTAGATAGCACCCACAGTAAGATAGCAGCAACGGTGAAATAGCACGCACTGAAATATAGCAAATACGGGTAAGATAGCACCAACGATAAGATAGCATCCACGTTAAGATAGCAACCACGTTAAGATAGCACCGACGTTAAGATAGCACCCACGTTAAGATAGCACCAACGGTAAGATAGCACCCACGTTAAGATAGCACCCACTTTAAGATAGCACTCACGTTAAGATAGCACCGACGTTAACAGAGCACTAACGTTAAGATAGCACCCACGGTGAGCTAGCACCCACGGTAACATAGCACCCACTGGAAGATGGCACTCACTTTAAGATAGCACCCACGCTAAGATAGCACCCACGCTAAGGTATCACCCATGGTAAGATATCACCGACATTAAGATAGTACCTTCTGTATAATAGCACCCACGGTAAAATAGCACACACGGTAAGAGGGCACACACGGTAAGATAGCACCCACGGTGAGATAGCAAACATGGTAAGATAACACTCTCGGTAAAGTAGCACCCACGTTAAGATAACACCCACTGAAATATAGCAAATACGGTTAAGATAGCACCCCTTTAAGATAGCACCTATGTTAAGATAGCTGCCACGGTAATATAGCACCCACAGTAAGATAGCACCCATGGTAAGATAGCACCCACGGTAAGATAGAACTCAAGGTAAGATAGCACCCACGTTAAGATAGCACCCACAGTGAGATTGCACCCACGGTAAGATAGCACTCACGGTGAGATAGCACCCACAGTAAGATAGCACCCACAGTAAGATAGCACCCACAGTAAGATAGCACCCACAGTAAGATAGCACCCACGGTAAGATAGTGCCCATTTTAATATAGCACCCATGGTAAGATAGCACTCATGGTAAGATAGCACTCACGTTAAGATATCACCCTCGGTTAGATAGCAACCATGATAACATATCACCCATGGTAAGATAGCATACACGGTAAGATAGCACCGAAGATAAGATAGCACCCAAGGTAAGATAGCACGCATAGTAAGACAACACCAACGTTAAGATAACACCCATGGTAAGATGACACCCACCGATCAGATAGCTCTCACGTTAATATAACACCCACGTAAGATAGCACCCACTATGTTATAGCTTTCATGGGAAGATAGCACCCACGGTAAGATAGCAACCACGGTAAGATAGCACACATGGTAAGATAGCACCCATGGTAAGATATCACCCATGGTAAGATGGCACCCAAGGTAAGATAGCACCCACGGTAAGATAGCAACCACGGTAAGATATCACCCACGGTAAGATGGCACCCAAGGTAAGATAGCACACACCGCTCAGAAAGAAAAAAAACGGTGAGATATTTCTCACGGTAAGATAGCGCCTACGGTAATATAGCACCCACAGGGAGATAGCTCTCACGGTAAGATAGCACCCACAGGGAGATGGCTCTCACGGTAAGATAGCACCCACGGAATGATACACCTTGTAGTTCCCCTGTAAGATTTCATTTTTGTGTAAGATGACAACTAGTATTATTATCTGTGTTTTCTTTTACAGGAACAACTTACTTATTACTTCTGCAATTACGGGCAGATTAACAATGACATCGTTATCAACAGTGGCAGCGCTCCATTTCGTATCGCGAGTCGTAATTATGGTGGAGCTCAGTATGAAAACAATCTGGGCTGGCCATTGTTTATTCGATCTTGGACAGAGCCTCTTGTGCTATCCCTACGCATACTGTAAGTGACTTCTGTTTATTTATTCATGTTGATAACATACAGTTAGTTAAGGGTGATGAGCTTACGGCCGCAATTCGTTATCCCGCATACCGCGTTCGAAATACAGCTGCGGGCGATTTGGAAGCGTACCGTCTTGATCTAGTTTTCATTCAATGTTTTAAGTGCCGGTCGTTCAGAACACAATGGTAAATTGATGAACGTAAACTTGCCAAGAAATCACGAACAGCCCGAATTGATGAGGTTGACTGCCACATCCTGTAAAATATATGCAGCAAACGTTTTTGCTTATTAGTTTTGTCATCAGGGCATGCATATTAGTTTTCTTGTTGGACTTGTTTTGACAGGCTAGATGAGTATTGGGAAAACACAAAACATGACGGATGAAAAAAAAAACAACACACACACAGATATAGACGAACGTTACAACCCTAGTCTATATCGAGGGAACAACACAAACGATACACTAAAGTTGTATACCAAACTAACAACAGAAAGGAATATTTCCCTAGAAGATGCTCAATCCGGGAGACTGCGAACTCAGAACGGAAATTTGAAATAAAAACAGGAACCTGTACAAACTGAAAAAGTAAGAGATAATGTGGTTCATCAAGTACGAGGTACGTTAATAAGTAAGTCACAAATCGCTGTTGAAAAATAACTAAATATGATAACAACTTGAAATCAGTTTATTTTTATACATACATTGTCCCTTTATTTCTCAACCCAATTTCCACCAACATTGATGCACTTATTCCCATCGTTTTATCAGTCCTCCTAAACCGGCTGTATAGAATTGCATGCTCTGTTTTCTGAACCACGTTTTCACTTCACATTCAACTTCGGCGTCACTCGCGAAATCTGTCCCGCCATGGTGGGTTTTCAGTGGACTTAGCCCCTTGCGATTTCCCTTAAAGCTGTGCATAGCTGAGTAGAAAAAGTTGCGAAGGCGGGTCAATAAGTAAGTCACACAGTCTATGGGATGGCAGGTAACTGAGAACAAAGCACGCAGTTCTATGCAGCCGGTTTGGGAGGACTTATAAAACGATGGGATAAGTGCATCAATGTTGGTGGAAATTATGTTGAGAAATAAAGGGTCAATGTATGTATAACAATAATTTGGTTACAAGTTATCATAGTTAGTTATTTTTCTACACCCATTTGTGACTTACTTATTAACTTACCCTCGTATGATGATGACCATTCATTTCATCCAGTGAGGCTTGAGAGTTTTGACCCGTGAGTTCTAATATGGCTGGGAAGGCCTATTTTATCTCGAAATTTTCTTAGACAATGTGGGCAGTTAATGCTTGCCGTTCTAGGAGGAGGATCTCCTGCGGAGGTTTATCTGTCCACCCTTTGTTTTTTTACCAGCTCTCGCAGTCCTGTTTGCTTCACAAGTAACTACACCCTTGCATAATGAACGCCATGAACTTCGGTCTTTGGCAGCAGTCTCCCATGTGTCGTGATGAATTGCTAGGCCATGTTTGCACATCCGAAGTTGCTAGAAAAATGGCACAGAAGTTCTGTTGTGAAAGGTGCCGAATAAGAAAATGTGGAACCGAACGTGTGCAAACAGTTAGATATGGGTATATAGAAGGGAGTCACAATTATACAGTGGAGTATTCGACAGTATTAATACCCTGTTCTCTTCAGAACGGAAATTTCGAGCTAGAGAGCCAGCCGTTCGGGAAACGGAAAGGACGGGACAATAAAAGAAAGATGTAAACGAAAGACTGATTCATGTATGTCAATATAAGAATGGGTATACACTTGCATAGCATGAAATAGGAAACATGCTCAAGCATAAAGACATATAAATAAATGTACGAACATATATGCAAATACATATTCTCAACATTCTCAAAGACATATATACATACGCATACATCTACACGTCGATATGTATACACATGTATTTATATACAACACACACATATACACATGTACTTACACACACAGACACACGCCCACACATACACGTAAACATTTTAGACTGTCATGCCTGTTTGTTTACACAACCCTAGCTTTGCCATATGAATAGCAATGGCTTCTGCTAACTCAAACATTCGTCCATTTTTATGTGTTAAAATACAACACATGTATCGTATTGTCACTATCAATCACATGACCCATTTCCAACAGGTGTCACGCTAGTGATGATGGGGGAAGGTTCCGATGTGTACGTCTTATCTGTCCATGATGCAATGCGGCACGATAAAACTGGCTCTAAGCAACATGTAACAGTTGATTTTCTAACCACCAAGGACAATTATGTATTACAGAAGATGTTCTTCATTGCTTTTTCCCATGATATATTTTCTTTGCATTATCATTTTTCTCCACGAAGCATTTCACTTGAATTTACTGCTCACCCCCCCCCCCCCCCCCCCCAATATTTAGTATTTCTCTTGAGTTGACTACACCTCCCCTCCCCAGTTAAATATTTCACTTGAATGTTAATTAACTGCTTTCCGCCATTATGTAATTCACTTGAATTAACTAAACATCACATCATTTGTCAACCCAGGGACTTTCAAGTTCAATACTCGGGATCTTGTTCCTACGATTATCTGTGTATGCATGGAACTAAGTTCTGTGGGGAGTGGCTCAATGGGTATACTTTCCAATACATTCTTCCCGAGCATAGTTATTTCACCTTTATCTTCGAAACAGACGGCTCAGTGACTCAAAGAGGTTTTGAGGTAGGTAGTCCAAACTTTATATAAGAACTTCCTACTTACCTGCCTACCTAACTACCTACCTACCTACTTACCTATCTAACTATCTACCTACGTACCTACATAACTACCTTCCAACCCAACTACCTATCTACCTACCTATCTGGTTACCTACATATCTGCTTACCCACCTACCTAACTTCCTACCTACCTACCTACCTACCTACATACTTACCTACCTACCTACCTACCTACCTACGTGTCTGTCGGTCTGTCTGTCTATCTGTCTGTCTGTCCCTTTAACCATATGTCAGTCCGCCTGTCTATCCATCTATCTGTTTTTGCAGACCACTACTTCGCTTCTCCAAGCGCAGGAACCGGCGAAGATGTGCACTGCCTTAATTATCGCTTCATGTCCACGGAGAAACATGGCACTGCTTAACTGTCGTTTCATATATACGGCTAAGGATGGCACTACTTTAACTGTCGCTTTATATATACGGCTAAGGATGGCACAACTTTAACTGTCGCTTTATATCCATGGAGAACCATGGCACTACTTTAACTGTCACTTTATATCCATGGAGAAGCATGGCAGTACATTAATTGTCGCTTCATATCCACGGAGAAATGTCAAACAATTTAATATGTTCCTGACCTACGGATATTCTTTATATCTTACCTTAACTGTATTCTTTTCTGCCTAACCTAAATATATTATGTTCATTCTAAGTATATTCTCTTCTATTCGATATAAATATATACTTTACTATATAACGTAAATATATACTTGTCTATACTTATATACTTATGTTTTATCTAAAATAATTATGTTAAACTTCCATTAACCGTGACTCGTTTAACCGCCAGATTATGTTATCCATCATCGTCTTAAAAAGCGAGACAGATCCTACTTCTGCGTAAGATACGGAACATCGCCGCGCAGAAAGCTCGAGCCTCAAAGAGTCAGAAGGACATAGCAGACTCTTTTAAAGTAACGTAGGTTTGTCAGTTAGTTAGTCTTTCCTCTTGAGCCTAAGGCGACGCATAGGGCAGAAGTCATGGCTCTCCATGTCTGGCGGTTCGCTGCTACCTGTTGTAGATCTTGGATGTTCACTTGGCCGTTGAATGAGCCTTCTCTGATGGTGGTTCTACGCAGGGTCTCTCTTGGTCTTCCCCGTTTTCTTTTGCCTACCGGTAACCATATGAGGGCTTGGTAGGGGAGTCTTGTCTTGTCCATTCTGAGTACATGACCGATGTAGTTCCAAGTTTTCTTATAAAATTTGATAGGTTTAAAGTATTACAATATACTTAAAAAGTCGCTTAAAAGTCGACAGGGTCGACTTCATTGCTCCGGGTTTTTATCCCATATGGCTCGGTCTCTTTCCGCAGCACGGAAAGCGTCGCACAAAGCACGAACTCCGTAGCTTTTAGCGACGACCCATGGGAGTCTCCGAAACATTTAACTCGTAACCCGAAGGACACGGCCCGGAATCGAACCCACAACCTTCGGCTCACGAGTCAAACGTCAAACGGCTTGACCACTTCGCCACAGAGACTCCATATACTTCTGTACATTACTACTATTAATGAAGTTTATATTGATTGTGTTGTAAAATTAAAGGCAATATGTGCGTAATATTCATTTTTAAAGGATTTTATTTTCATTTTCGTATCAAACCCGCAGTGAAATCACGTTACTGTACACATGTTTCAAGATATTTCTGTTATCCGTTACAGCCCTGGTCCCGACGATGACGGTTAATCGAAGTTTTACTGTAATTTCTTCTATATCTAACATAACTATATAATTTTATAAGTAACCAACTATAATCTTTACCGCCTGAGCGGTCCATATTCTATTCTGCATAACTTATCTATATCCTGTTCTATCTGTTGTACTGATATTGTTTTGTTCACCGTACCCATATTCTGTTCTATCTAACCTATCTATATCATGTTACACCTAACGTATTTATATCCTGTTCTATATAACCTATCTGTATCCTGTTCTATCTGTTCTACTGATATCGTTCTGCTTACCGTACCCATATCCTGTTCTAGCTAACCTACTCCTATCCTGTTCTACATAACCTACACCTATCCTGTTCTGTCTAACATATCTCTGTCCTTTAATATCTAACCTATCAATTTCCTCTTTTAACTAATCTGCCTGTGTCATGTTCTACCTAAACTACCACTATCCTGACCAATCTAACCTATCTATATCCTGTTCTACCTAACCTAAACATATTATGTTCTATCTAACATATCGATGTCATGTTCTACCTAACCTACCCATATTCTGTTCTATCTAACCTAAATACATCCTGTTCTATACAACCTACCCATTAACTGTTTTATCTAACCCATCTTTATCCTGTTCTATCTAACCTTCCCACATACTGTTCTATCTAACCCATCTATGTCATGTTCTATCTAACCTACCTATACCGTGTTCAATCTAATCTACCCATATACTGCTTTATCTAACCCATCTATATCCAATTCTATTTAACCTACCTATACCCTGTACCATCTAACCTACCTATATTGGTCTGCCTACCTTACCCATATTATGTTCCATCTTACCTACCTACATTGGTCTGCATACCTTACCAATTTTCTGTTCCATATAACCTATCTATATTCTGTTCTATCTAACCTATCTATATCCTGTTCTATTTAATATATCTATATCCTGTTCCATCTAACCTACCTATATTTATCTGCCCACCTTACCAATTTGCTGTTTCATCTAACCTATATATACCTTGTTCTATTTAACCTATCTGTAACATGTTATATTTAACCTATCTATATACTGTTCTATCTAACCTACCTATATTGGTCTTCCTTGTTACCCTTTGAAAATAAAGTTCGTTCGTTCGTTCCTACCTTGCCCATTTTCTGTTCCACCTAATCTACCTATATTGGTCTTTCTGCCTTACCCATATTCTATTTATTTAAACCTATCTATATCCTATTCTATCTAACCTATCTATATCATGTTTTATTTAACCAATCTATATCATGTTCTATTTAACTTATCTATACCTTGTTCTATCTAACCTACCGATAATTGTTGGATATTCTGTTCAATCAGGCTTACATATATTCTTTGCTCACAACCGTGCATAACTCCATACATCTACAGATTGAAATTTCACAAGAACTGGCAACAACAAATCGAACAGTCCGACAGCCTGCAGGTGATGTTGCTTCAAGTAACTCCACCTTCTCTTACACCTTGGAGACCTACCGTCCTGGGTATCCTTACAGCGACAGGTGTGTTGCAGCCAGCAGCCTAGAGGTACCCACAACATCAGACAGCGGGTTTCCAGAGTAGTTCCACTTTCTAACGATACTTTTTGTTATTCGGCTGCCAAGTGCAGGAATTGAATGGGATTATAGATAACGCAATTGCCGGCCTGAACGAAACCAGGGAGCTGCTTTTGCCGAGGAAATAGACTGACACTGACAGTTTTTCTTCTAAGTACATTCGTACTTACCTCACCAGAAAAACAGACAGACAGTCGGACAGCTAGACAGACAGACATACATACAGACGCACATTTTGACAGACCGACCGACCGATCGACCGACCGACCGACCGACCGACCGACCGACCGCCGGCCGACCGACCGACCGACCGACCGGCCGACCGACCGACCGACCGACCGACCGACCGACAGACAGACAGACAGACAGACAGGTAAGTAGGTAGGTAGATAGGAACACAGCCAGGAATACATATAGTCACGTGTATATAAACACAGAAGACAGTTAGACATACAGACATACAGACATACAGACATACAGACAGACAGACAGACAGGTAGACATACAGAAAGACAGACAGACAGAAATTCAGACAGACAGACAGGTAGACAGACAGACAGGTAGACATACAGAAAGTCAGACAGACAGACAGACAGACAGGTAGACAGGTAGACAGACAGGTAGACAGACAGACAGACAGACAGACAGACAGACAGACAGGTAGACAGACAGACAGACAGGTAGGTAAGTAGGTAGGTAGGTAGGTACACAGCCAGGAATACAGATAGTCACGTGTATATAAACACATGCACACGCACCCGCACACCGTGATATATAATTTTGTGAAGATGATACGATTTACCATTCTTCAATATTGGACAGAATATGATACAACGTAAATCTTTATTTAGTTACAGATTTAAAAACAAGTTGATATATTTGATTTCATTTAACACCATACCTACAATATGTGCATTTAGGAATATGCTCCATTGTATGTACTTTGAAGATTTACACTACATATTTACATATGTTTTGCTGGCGACATGAATTGTGTTGTCTGTTGAATGTACATTTGATGCGGAGTAATGTTGTTTACCAAAAGGTGAATTACAGATGTGTAAGAGATGTCGGGGTCGGACTCTGGTAGCGTACAAAGATATGTGTAAGCGGGATATTATTGTTGCAGGATTTGATAATGCACTTTTGGAGCAAGTCGCCGCTGTCCGTATTGCACTGAGGGCAACGATGAGAAATGAAATAAAGGCAAAGGACAATATGATTGGAGAAAAGTCACACACTGAACAAGTCATACATCAGATAGTGCATGAGGGTGGAAATGACCATGATTCACATGCATCCATTGTGGATGAACATTTACCGCCAAAATTGGTCTGATCAATCACATTCGCTACCGCCTTAAATCATTGTTATTGTGCCCTTACTTGAAGCAGAATCTAACAAACTATCGTCTATCAAAACGGCAAGGTGCCAGAATTTGGCGTTTTAGTTAGCAAATCTCTATTACATGCACATAGCAAATAACATTAGGTCTGCTTTGTCAAATCAAATAGGAAATTTCAGCTCAGTGCATTAACTACGTGACACCGGCAAGTATATAAAAAATATGTCTTCTGGAATATACAACATCATCATGTTGCTGGTTATTGTCAGAACGTCGCTCTCATCTTGGCGTGTCGAAAAGTCTCTCGATCCCTGACTGGTTCTCCTGCCTTGTGTAACTTTATGCCAAACGTGTCTGCAATTCGTGCTGGCGAACACCTGTCTCTATTACCAGAAACCATACCTCCCATCGCTGTTCTCTCCAAGCCACTGATGTTTACTATGGCAATAGTATTTCCATTCCCGAGACGTGACACTGTTTAATGAGCCAGCTGACAGTGATATGAGAACGGTCGCTAAATATTCCTTCCAACAAATCGTCGTTCGCTACGTGACTGGCCAGCTATTTCTCCGTGTACTCGGACCTGTAAAATATGATGGGCCAAACGTTTCATGGACCCACAGCAGGTTTAAGATAAGAGTAATTGTAAGACACATTGTAAATATGTCCTTTTTACAGACATGTAATCATGTTCATTTTATGTACACTGTAAATGTTTACATTTTATATACATTGCAAATGTAATATATATATATATATATATATATATATATATATATATATATATATATATATATATATATATATATATATTGAAAATGTGTCCATGTTATAAACGTGTAAATGTGTCTATTTTATATATCATCATCAAGGGTAAAATTGAATATTCTTAAATACGTGAATCCGTACAACTATCTCTGAACAGTTATAACTTCTGATGGGAGGTATCTTGAAGAGATTATTCATTCATTCATTCAGTAGCATGTTCTTTGCAGAACCTCGCTCTCATAACAACCTTCCGGAAAACCTCTCGATCATAAGCAAGATGTCCCACGTCTGATACACCCATCTGGAGATCATCCGCCACATCTTGCATCCATCTTCTCTTTGGCCTTCCTCTTCCTCTCTTCCCAGGCATATACCCCTCCATTATTGTTCTCTCCAAACTTTCGTGACGTTTCAAGTGACCAAAATATTTCAATTTTCTTTGTTTTATCGTCTTTAATAGCCAACCTTCTTCAATATTCAGCTCTTGAAGTATGGATGCATTTGTTCTTTTCTTTACCCAAGATATTCTTAGAACTCGTCTATAACATTTATATTCAAAGGCGTTTATGCGCTGTTCAGCTTGTTTAGTAAGTGTCCATGTCTCACAGGCGTATGTTGCAATGGGAAAGATGCATGCTCTTAAAAATCTAATTTTTGTAGTTCTATCTGTCCCACTCCATAATTTATTCAGCTGTTTTAGTCTTTGAAGAGCAATTAATAGTCGCCGTTTAATTTCTTTCATTATGTCACCGTTGTTGGTAATGAACCAAGATATTCAAAATTGTCCACTACCACCAATTTTTCCCCATTAATGTATATTTCTTTCTCCATAGTAGTTTTATCTGTATGCATTATCTTCGTTTTCTTGAAGAGATCAGAACCCTAAAATCTAGATATAACAACCTAAGTCAGTGGTTCGCAACCTTGTTTGGCCCATGCACCCCTTCAACATATTTTCAGAACGTCATCCCCCCACCCCCTTTCATATTTCCTTCCTATAATTCCCCCCCCCCCACACACACACACACAGTATACGTAAAACTGGAAGCTAAATTTAATAACACATACTATAACAAGTCTAGACGTCTTCATAAAACGTGATTTGCTGGTCTACTAACGTTATAAAATGAATTTAAGAAGGGTGAGAAGTACAGAACCATAAAATATGGAGGGAAAAACAATGTCAAGTAATCGGCTCTTGTATCAACGCGATCTTGAATTAATCTTACTTGCCCCCCCCCCCCCCCCCCCCACACACACACACACACACATCCCACCCCGGAAATCCTATAATTACCCACTGGAAAAGGTAGGGGGGGGGGGATTCCCCACAGGTTGAGAACAACTGACCTAAGTATTTCTCAATAAATGCCAGAAAATATAAACGTGATTTAACTGTCTATTCCTGTGCTCTGCTCGCGAGAGCACGATACGTATGCCAGAATATCCTATTATGCTATACAGAGGTATTCAAGTTTCAACCTCTATACCCTCTGCGGTTCTTTAAGTACATGAATGTGGCCGTCACATACAATGCATTCGGACGGAATCTACTCTAGATTCTACTCTCTACTTTTATCAAATATAAAAAGTCAATATTGAGTTATTCAAAGATCATGCAGTATATTATGTACATTAATAATGAGTCAGTTCGACAGCATAACAAACATGGTAAATAGCAAATTATCTCTAGATTAGGAAATCAACATCAGAATTGGTAAACGCAGCAACAATGAACAGGTTAAGAAAAAGAGTCTGGGAGAACAGGAAGCTTACTGCCAAAACAAAAGTCCGTGTCTATCAAGCTTGTATCCTTAGTACTCTTCTTACGGCAGTGAAGCCTGGACAACTTACTCACACCGAGAGAAACGTTTAAACATCTTTCATGTGCGGTATCTGTGAAGAATACTTAGTATTAAGTGGCAAGGCAAAATCACAAATACTGAAGTATTGGAAAGATCAGGTTGCGTGACGGTATATTCCCATGCCCAGTCTTTGTAGACTTAGATGGATAGGACACGTTAGGAGGATGAATGATGGTAGAATACCAATTACATATTTTTTGGTGAATTACAAAGATGTGTGTAAGCAGGACATGATTGCTACAGGCATTGATAATGCACATTGGGAGCAAGTCGCCGCTGAACGTGTTAAGTGGGGGGCAAATATCAGAAATGGAATAAAGACAAAGGAGAAAAATATTGCAGATTAGTCACACACTGAGCGTGTGAGACGTAAGATGGTGAAAATGACCATGTGTTCACATGTATCCACTGTGGTCGAACAATAACAGCGCGAATTGGCCTTTACAGGCACATTCGCCATCGCAATGGGTTGTAGTTTTTAAGCCTTCTTGAAGCACAATGTAACAAACTATCGTCTGTCAAGACGTAAGGTGGCAATGTATAACAAACATGACAATCTAATAATGAGTTATTCTGATAGCTTGTCAAAAGTTATGTGTCAATAAGTTACTTTTACAGCAGGAAAAAAGAAAAACTTTAAGACATACCATGTTTTATTTTATACAAAAACAGGGTGTTTGTAAAGTCTCACTACACTTTGTATGTAGAACAGTTGTTTGTTGAAGGGATTATTTTTCGTTTGAAAGACCGAAAACATGCTCTCCACAAACAGCTATTCTACATACAAAGTGTAGTGAGACTTTACAAACACGCTGTATAACAATTTGACCGTTTATGTATGTTCGTGTCTGCATACGAGGTTGCACATTTTATTTGCTTCATACTATACCTGTTGCTTGCCTAATTATCATATACATTTACGCTTATTTTACATTTCGGACAAATGTATTAAATAGTATGCTTACCTGTACTTCTATATTGTTGTTATTTTATTTAAACTTTAAAAGATATACCTTCTCAACATACTACTTCTCTTACCCCATCCACTTCCCCATCTTCCTCTTAATTTTTCACAATTCTTGTTAGTTGCCTTTTTCTCCTACTCCTTCTTCTCCATCTGCTACGCCATCTCCTGCACCTCCTCCTCCTCCTCCCCCTCCTCCTGTAAATAGATTCTAAATTTTCCATGTTACATACATTGTAAATGTGTCAATGTTACCTACAACATTGTACATATGTCCACGTTACCTACAACATTGTAAGTGTGTCGCATAAGTACTTGGTGCGCTGAAGCTGGGGCAATGGTCAACCCAACAAAGGCAACAGTGACTTGGTTCTCGTTGAATAATCATATTGTCAACACTCCTACACCAACTGTATATCTGTGTTCAGAGACGGTGGAAAGAACGCAGGCGATGAATTACTTCTATATTGAATTGTTGACCCGGTGATAACAAAGGCCAAGCGGGGTTTGGCTGTGATGCGGTTGATGGCGGCAAGAAACTGTGAGCAGCGCCATCTATGTCTCCTATATGAAGGGCTGGTTATGTCTGTTTTTTATTATGCGATAGCAATCCTGACTCTCAGCCATAATCAGATAGAAAGGATGGAAAGGATACAAAACGAAACTATGCGCATTATTCTTGGATGTACAAGAGATACAGCATGCAGAGGCGATGCGCTGCCTTCTTGATTTTCCAACCATTGAAGACATTCAATGTTATGAAGACAGACTACAAATTTGCAGAGCACGTGCCTACCTCAGAGTTAACGCAAACACACAACATATACTGCATAGTTAAATTAGGAAGGTGAAAGGCAGCAGGTTAAAAAGAGGAAGGTCGTGGATGGGTCAAGACGAAGACATGCTTCAATAGGTGTGTTCACTTCAGGACTTAGAATCTGGCGAGGAGTGGGTGCAAGTGCCAGCAGATTTCTGTACGTCCTTTTCAGTTTGCATCCAACTTGACAGAAAATGCAGAAATGAAAATCCGGCTGCGTACGTACAACCTTCTGGAAACCATCTGCCACATCATGAACCCATGTTCTCTTTGGCCTTCATCTTCTTCTCTTCCACGGCATATACTCTTCCACTATTTTTCCCTCCAAACTGTCATGACGTTTCAAGTTACCAAAACATTTCAGTTTTTCTTTGTTTATATCGTCTTTAGTAGCCACACTTCTTCAATATTCATGTCTTGTCGTATCAATGCATTTGTTCTTCTTGTATCCAAGATATTCTTAGAACCCGTTTATAACATGTATATTCACAGGCACTATGTCAGGTCTCACAGGCATATCTTGTAATGGGAGAGATGCATAATCTTAAATTTATCTTCCCACGCCACAATTATTCAGTTGTTTTAGTTTTTGAAGAGCGATTGACATTCGTCTTTTAATTTCTGTCATTGTATCACCATTGTTGATAATTAATTCCCCAAGATATTCGAAATGTTCCACCACCTCCATCTTTTCCACATTAACATATATTTCTTTCCTCATGTTAGTTTTATATGTATGCATTATCTTTGATTTTGCTGTGTTAAGGTATACATTGTGATTTTCACTAACCTTTGGGTTGAGGTTATTAGTTTGTCTATACCATTCTGTGATGAGGATAATAATATTGTATCACCAGTTTATCGAATCTCTGGTATTTCATGACCACCAATATTTAGGACATAACATTGCTCCCTGTTTATAGCATCTCTAACATTTCACATTATATTTTCGGCGTACAGTTTAAACAAAATAGGGGGACATCACACAGCCCTAACGGACATTATGCTTGATGTCAAACCAGTATAATGTCTTGCTATCTATTCTAACCGCTGTTTGTTGGTCTATATAGAGCATTTATATGAGTTGTACGACATGTGATGGAAAGCTCAGTTTTCTCATGATTTCCTAATGTTTGTGATGTTGTACAAAGTCAAATGCCTTTTAATAATCTACAAAATATAGAATGGGTTTATGTTAAATTCTCCAAACTTCTCAATGATTAAACGCATGTTTAGAATGTGATCACTTGTTCCTACTCCTTGTATAAATCCAGCTTGAACCATGTTAATCTGTTATTCCATTTTCTTACGAAGTCTTCCCATTATGATTATTAGTAATATTTTACTGACATGACTGATCAGGGCAACAGTTCTATTGTTAGCGCATAATTTTAGGTTGCCCTTTTTTGAGATTGGAATGAACACAGCTCAATTCTAATCAATTAGCCATGCACCATATTTCCAATTAACTTTTTACATAATGCATGACGTATTTGTATGCTTTATTCTCTTGTATGTATGTATGTATGTATGTATGTATGTATGTATGTATGTATGTATGTATGTATGTATGTATGTATGTATGTATGTATGTATGTATGTATGTATGTATGTATGTATGTATGTATGTATGTATGTATGTATGTATGTATGTATGTATGTATGTATGTATGTATGTATGTATGTATGTATGTATGTATGTATGTATGTATGTATGTATGTATGTATGTATGTATGTATGTATGTATGTATGTATGTATGTATGTATGTATGTATGTATGTATGTATGTATGTATGTATGTATGTATGTATGTATGTATGTATGTATGTATGTATGTATGTATGTATGTATGTATGTATGTATGTATGTATGTATGTATGTATGTATGTATGTATGTATGTATGTATGTATGTATGTATGTATGTATGTATGTATGTATGTATGTATGTATGTATGTATGTATGTATGTATGTATGTATGTATGTATGTATGTATGTATGTATGTATGTATGTATGTATGTATGTATGTATGTATGTATGTATGTATGTATGTATGTATGTATGTATGTATGTATGTATGTATGTATGTATGTATGTATGTATGTATGTATGTATGTATGTATGTATGTATGTATGTATGTATGTATGTATGTATGTATGTATGTATGTATGTATGTATGTATGTATGTATGTATGTATGTATGTATGTATGTATGTATGTATGTATGTATGTATGTATGTATGTATGTATGTATGTATGTATGTATGTATGTATGTATGTATGTATGTATGTATGTATGTATGTATGTATGTATGTATGTATGTATGTATGTATGTATGTATGTATGTATGTATGTATGTATGTATGTATGTATGTATGTATGTATGTATGTATGTATGATGTATGTATGTATGTATGTATGTATGTATGTATGTATGTATGTATGTATGTATGTATGTATGTATGTATGTATGTATGTATGTATGTATGTATGTATGTATGTATGTATGTATGTATGTATGTATGTATGTATGTATGTATGTATGTATGTATGTATGTAAGTCTGTCTGTCTGTCTGTCTGTCTGTCTGTCTGTCTGTCTGTCTGCCTGTCTGCCTGCCTGCCTGCCTGCCTGCCTGCCTGCCTGCCTGCCTGTCTGTCTGTCTGCCTGTCTGTCTGTCTGTATGTGTGTGTGTGTGTGTTTGTGTGTGTGTGTGTATGTATGTATGTATGTGCCAATTAGGTAGTTATACTATTATCTATCTTTAACTTTTCCTCCTTGGCAAAGCTCCTTCACTTGTCTAAGGTTATTCTTCTCAACATAATGAATTCAAACTCTGTAACTCAACTGTTAAACTTGATCGACAACACTGACAGAGTGTTCCAATTGTTAGCCAAGGATTTAATTTCGGACATCATCACGTTAATCAGATAACCTGCAGGTAAATCTTACCATCACACAGTCCGTCATCCCTGCTCACACTGCCACATTAACCATAGCTATGATTAAACAGACGTGTCGCTCGTCAACTCACAAGTCTATAATGTTGATATTTTTATCAATATTCCTAACTACAATAAAACCTTTAGATGTGATTACTCACGTCTATCTTGGTGTATTCGTTCTTGTATGACCTTTCGTTGATTCTCCAACGGAAATGTCGACCCATTATTATATTATCTTATTCTTTCCTCTACTTCTGTCTGTATTCTGTGCCGGATTGCGTTTACTCTTCTGAGGGTAGTGGGGTAGGGGTATACCCTATCAAAGGAGAAGTAAGGTGCCTCCTTCCCTCCGCTAGCCTACGGGACACCCTTGGGCAAGGTGGAGTACCCGTTTAGCCCCCCCCCCCAACAGGGTAACGTGAAGCCATTGAGCAGGTGGTGCATTGGACTTGGGAGCAGTCGACAGATAGTTGTTGGTTAGGGTTTCAAGTCAGTGACGGTGGTCAGAGACAATGGCTACGGTCATCCGATCAGTATCGTCACTGCCAGGAAGGAAGAATGGTAGAGTTCCCTCCTTATTGATTCCCGGGCAGAGGAGGCTCGTGGTGTCTCTTCTAAGAGAGGGAACTCTAAATCTCAAACCTCAGCTGTCTTGCGGGTATACCTATATGGGAAAGGCTTCGGGAATAAACCCTGAGGACAAATCTGGAGATGGAGTCCCTAAGGCAGTTCCATGTTGTAAACAACATGGTTCTGGCAACTCCTGCGACGGCACCGATGCCAAGATGCATTGGCTACTGCTTTTCCCTTTGTCAACATCGGCGACGTGGAGAGGGGGAACATGCTACTGGGCAACAGCTGGTTCTCCGATTTCCATTGCCCAGGCTTGTGCCCTGAAGAGGTCACTTCAGCACCGCGTAAAGCGGTGATACAACACGGGAAGCAGCATTTGCCGGTTATAAGTCTTAATGCTCGATTGGCGTAGAGCAAGGCGCCAGGGGCTACTTCCGACGGTGGAAGAGATCATCGTATCTCACTAGACAGCTACCGCCCGCCTAAGCTGGGCAGCCCCCAGTCAATAAGGTGTTGTCTCGCCACGGTTCATCTGCTCCTGAGGGTGTGTGGAGCTTAGGGGAAAATCCTGACACATGGACCGCAATCTATACACCTAGCAACAAGAAAAAAACAAAACAACCAGCCCTAAGGCTGGGAACATGGAACGTAAGAACCATGACCCCTGGCATCTCAGACGATCTAAACGAGATTGTGGATGCCCGCAAAACTGCAGTGATAAACAACGAACTACTAAGACTGGGGATATACATTGTCGCCCTGCAAGAGACCAGACTCCAAGAATCTGGAAGCATCAAGGAGAGGGACTTCACTTTCTACTGGCATGGCAAGCCGTGCGGAGATACCAGGGAGCATGGAGGTGGCTTCGCTATCAGGAACAAGCTGCTTAATTCCATCATACCACCAAGTGATGGCACTGAAAGAATATTGAAGCTCCAACTTCAGACAGAGGCAGGCCCAGTTAGTATTATAAGCGTTTACGCCCCAACACTAACTGCAGCATCAGAAGCTAAAGACAAGTTCTATGACGACCTTAGCAAAGAAGTCAGTGAAACACCAGAGAAACAACATCTTTTTATCCTGGGGGATTTCAATGCCAGGGTTGGCTCCGACCATGAATCTTGGCCTTCATGTCTAGGACAGTTTGGCGTTGGGAAGATCAATGACAATGGACAACGTCTCTTGGAATTCTGCAGCCACCATAATCTGTGCGTGACCAAAACCTTCTTTGACACGAAACCTCAACACAAGGTGTCATGGAGGCACCCCAGATCAAAGAACTGGCACCAACACGACCTGGTGCTCACTAAACGCAGCAACCTCCGCAATGTACGGCTGACTCGCAGATATCATAGTGCTGACTGCGACACCGACCATTCACTCGTCTCCAGCAAGGTGAAGATAAAGCCCAAGAGAATCTACAGAAGCCGAACAGAAGGAAGACCACGCATTGACACCAGTGGCACCCAAAATAAAGAGAAGGTCAACAAATTCATGCAGGCTCTAGCGGATACTCTGCCCGGCCCCACAGACGGAGATTCCACCGAGAGATGGAGTCATTTTCGCGACACCATCTACAATACAGCACTATCAACATTTGGCAAGAAGCAAACTAAGTCAACCGACTGGTTTGAAGCACTCTCTGAAGAGATGCTCCCAGTCCTAGAGATAAAGAGACATGCATTCTCAATGTATAAAACATCACCTTCAGAGAAAACACTGCAGGCATTGCGAACGGCCAGAAATAGAGTACAACAGATGGCAAGAAGATGTGCAAACAGGTACTGGCTACAGCTCTCTGCTCAAATTCAAACTTGTGCAGACACTGGAAATATAAGAGGAATGTATGAGGGCATCAAGCAAGCTGTCGGTCCATCAAAAAAAAAAGATGGCCCCTTTACGATCAACTGAGGGGGTAATCATAACAGATCGAGAGAAACAAATGGATCGCTGGGTAGAACACTACTCAGAGCTATACTCAGTGGATAACACTGTCAGCGAAGAAGCTCTGGAAGCCATCGATCAACAGTCCGCCATGCATGAATTGGATAACTAACCTTGCCTCACAGAAATCAGCTAAGCACTAGACTCTCTCAAATCCGGCATGGCACCTGGAAAAGATAGTATTCCACCTGAAATTTTAAAATGTAGCAAAGAAACAATCATTCCAGAACAGTATGCAATATTACTGCTCTGCTGGAGAGAAAAATCAATACCACACGATATGAAAGACGCAAACATCGTTACCCTTTATAAAAACAAAGGCGACAGAAGCGACTGCAACAACTATCGCGGCATTTCCCTTCTCAGCATTACAGGTAAGATTTTTGCCAGAATAATCCTTAAAAGATTACACATTCTTGCTGAATGAATCTACCCCGAATCGCAGTGCGGATTTAGACCCAACAGGTCCACCATCGATATGATTTTCTCACTCCGGCAGCTCCAAGAGAAGTGCAGAGAACAGAGGAAGCCATTATATATTGCCTTCATCGACCTCACAAAGGCATTTGACCTCGTGAGCAGAAGCGGCCTTTTTAAGGTCCTTGAAAATGTTGGATGTCCACCCACCCTTCTTAGTCTCGTGAAATCATTCCACGAAAACATACAGGGGACCATTTTATTTGACGGCTCAACATCCCAGTCATTCAGCATCAGCAGCGGAGTAAAGCAGGGCTGCGTGCTTGCTCCTACACTCTTTGGTATCTTCTTCGCTGTTCTCTTACGGCAAGCATTTGGGACTGCCACTGAAGGCATATACCTCCACACAAGATCTGATGGCAAACTTTTTAACCCATCAAGACTCAAGGCAAAGACCAAAATAAGATCAAGATGCGTAAGAGAACTACTTTTTGCAGATGATGCAGCACTGACTACTCATACAGCAGAAGATCTCCAAAGGCTCATAGATCGTTTTGCAGCCGCCTGCAAAGACTTTGGGCTCACCATTAGCCTAAATAAAACACAGGTGATAGAACAAGATGCTGATGCGCCTCCGTCAATCAAAATCTCTAATTACGAATTGAAGGTCGTCCACGATTTTGTGTATTTGGGATCGACAATATCAGATAATCTTTCATTAGAGACAGAAATCGACAGACGCATTGGAAAGGCAGCCACAACATTTTCCAGGCTAGCTAAAAGAGTTTGGGAGAATAATAGACTAACAGAGCGTACAAAAGCTCAAGTATATAAAGCTTGTGTTGTTAGCACACTACTCTACGGGTCTGAATCCTGGACCCTGTACTCAAGACAGAAAAGGAAGTTGAATTCTTTCCACGTGAGATGTCTGAGACGTATCCTGGGCATAACATGGAAAGACCACATAACAAACAAACAGGTGCTTGAAAGAGCAGATATTACCACAGTGCACACCCTCCTCAAGCAGAGACGCCTCCGGTGGTTGGGCCACGTATCTCGAATGGAGGACGAACGTATTCCCATAGATCTCCTTTACGGAGAATTAGCCACAGGAAAGAGGCCAACCGGAAGACCCCAAATGCGATATAGGGATGTGTGTAAACAAGACATGAAAAACATTGGAATAGATCCAGACACGTGGGAGAGAGTTGCAACAGACAGATGCTCCCGGAGAAGAGATGTACGAAACGGACTGGTGCTCTTTGAGCGCAATCAAATCCATAAAAACTGAGGAGAGACGGCACAGGCTCAAAGAGCAGTCACTTACTGCGGGACTTGCCTCGTCTTACAGATGCGGAAACTGTGAGAGGGATTGTCATTCTCGAATTGGACTATACAGTAACCAGCGGTGCTGCCAGGCACCTCCCAAGCGGCACAACTCTATATTCCTTCAGGACTGAAAGAGGCCTACTACTACTACTACTATCTTTAACTTTTCCTCCTTGGCAAAGCTCCTTCACTTGTCTAAGGTTATTCTTCTCAACATAATGAATTCAAACTCTGTAACTCAACTGTTAAACTTGATCGACAACACTGACAGAGTGTTCCAATTGTTAGCCAAGGATTTAATTTCGGACTGCATCACGTGAATCAGATAACCTGCAGGTAAATCATACCATCACACAGTCCGTCATCCCTGCTCACACTGCCACATTAACCATAGCTATAATTGAACAGACGTGTCGCTCGTCAACTCACAAGTCTATAATGTTGATATTTTTATCAATATTCCTAACTACGATAAAACCTTTAGGTTTGATTACTCACGTCTATCTTGGTGTATTCGTTCTTGTATGACCTTTCGCTGATTCTCCAACGGAAATGTCAGCCCATTGTTATATTATCTTATTCTTTCCTCTACTTCTGTCTGTATTCTGTGCCGGATTGCGTTTACTCTTCAATCGGTTCTTGCTTCTCACAGATCTTGTCCTCTTGATAACCGTGTGTCTTGCTTCTTTCATGGCTGTTACCCGTCTGTTTCTCTATGGCAGTATGTATGTATGTATGTATGTATGTATGTATGTATGTATGTATGTATGTATGCATGTATGTATGTATGTATGTATGTATGTATGTATGTATGTATGTATGTATGTATGTATGTATGTATGTATGTATGTATGTATGTATGTATGTATGTATGTATGTATGTATGTATGTATGTATGTATGTATGTATGTATGTATGTATGTATGTATGTATGTATGTATGTATGTATGTATGTATGTATGTATGTATGTATGTATGTATGTATGTATGTATGTATGTATGTATGTATGTATGTATGTATGTATGTATGTATGTATGTATGTATGTATGTATGTATGTATGTATGTATGTATGTATGTATGTATGTATGTATGTATGTATGTATGTATGTATGTATGTATGTATGTATGTATGTATGTATGTATGTATGTATGTATGTATGTATGTATGTATGTATGTATGTATGTATGTATGTATGTATGTATGTATGTATGTATGTATGTATGTATGTATGTATGTATGTATGTATGTATGTATGTATGTATGTATGTATGTATGCATGCATGCATGCATGCATGCATGTATGTATGTATGTATGTATGTATGTATGTATGTATGTATGTATGTATGTATGTATGTATGTATGTATGTATGTATGTATGTATGTATGTATGTATGTATGTATGTATGTATGTATGTATGTATGTATGTATGTATGTATGTATGTATGTATGTATGTATGTATATATGTATGTATGTATGTATGTATGTATGTATGTGTGTATGTATGTATGTATGTATGTATGTATGTATGTATGTATGTGTGTATGTATGTATGTATGTATGTATGTATGTATGTATGTATGTATGTATGTATGTATGTATGTATGTATGTATGTATGTATGTATGTATGTATGTATTTATGTATGTATGTATGTATGTATGTATGTATGTATGTATGTATGTATGTATGTATGTATGTATGTATGTATGTATGTATGTATGTATGTATGTATGTATGTATGTATGTATGTATGTATGTATGTATGTATGTATGTATGTATGTATGTATGTATGTATGTATGTATGTATGTATGTATGTATGGCCAACAGCCAGACTCTGCAGCCCTTGATTGATAAGAAGAAGAAAGCTCTGTTAAGAAACAAGGAAAGACCAATGCGTAACACTCTGAGTGAGCTTAGGCAAGCTTGGAAGGATGTGCAAAAGGCTGCCAGGCAGTGTGCAAATGATTATTGGATCAAGTTATGTGAGTCCATTCAAATCGCAAGTGATAAGGGAGACATAAGAAGCATGTATGAAGGAATAAAGAAAGCCTGTGGTCCAGTGATCAAAAGAAGTGCACCATTGAAAACCTTGACTGGAGAAATCATCACTGATAAGAAACAGCAGATGGACAGATGGGTAGAGCACTATTTGGAGCTTTACTCAAGTGAGACCAAACTAGCGGATGATGCCCTCAACGCCATAGAGGCTCTACCAACTCTTGACCACCTGGACACACTTCCCACCATAACAGAAGTTAAGTGTGCTATAAATGAACTTGCATCTGGCAAGGCTCCAGGTAAGGATGGGATTCCAATAGAGGTTATCAGGAGTGGGGCAAGACACACTCACTATACAGATCCACCAGCTAATAGAGCTATGCTGGCGTGAAGGACAAGTCCCACAGGATTTCAAAGATTCAAGCATCATAACACTGTACAAGAACAAGGGCGATCGGAGCGACTGCAACAACTATAGAGGTATCTCACTTCTGTGTATTGTTGGAAAAGTATTTGCCAGAATTGTTCTGCGCAGACTTCAAGTCCTAGGAGATCAAGTCTACCCCGAATAACAGTGTGGCTTTCGACAGAACCGGTCTACCACTGATATGATATTCTCATTGCGACAAATGCAAGAAAAATGCTGTGAACAGAATCAACCACTGTTTATTGCCTTCATCGACCTCACAAAGGCATCTGATTTGGTCAGTCGTGAGGGTCTGTTCAAGGCACTAAAGAAGATTGGCTGCCCGCCAACTCTTCTGTCCATTGTGGAATCGTTCCACACAGGCATGAAGGGTATAATCAAGTTTGATGGTGCAACTTCTGAAGAATTTGAAATCAAGAGTGGAGTTAAGCAAGGTTGTGTACTAGCTCCCACCCTCTTTGGAATATACTTTTCACTTCTACTGAAATATTCATTTCGTGATCAGGATGGTGGTATATACATTCACTCACGCTCAGATGGCGGCCTCTACAATGCTCAGAGATTGAAGGCTAAGACCAAAATTAGGAGTGTACTGATCAGAGAGTTGCATTTTGCAGATGATGCTGCAGTTACGACCCACTCTGAGGAAGAATTGCAATGTCTACTATCTGCATTCTCCAATGCTTGTTCTGAATTTGGTTTAACAATTAGCAAAAAGAAGACACAGATTATGTCACAAGGTGCACATGGGGTACCATCAATCTTTATTGACGACGCCGAACTAGAGATAGTAGACCATTTTACATATCTAGGATCAGTGGTAAATAGCAAATTATCCCTAGATCAGGAAATCAACATCCGGATTGGTAAGGCAGCAACAACAATGAACAGGTTAAGAAAAAGAGTCTGGGAGAACAGGAAGCTTACTGCCAAAACAAAAGTCCTTGTCTATCAAGCCTGTGTCCTTAGTACTCTTCTCTATGGCAGTGAAACCTGGACAACTTACTCACACCAAGAGAACAACTTAAACAGCTTTCATATGCGGTGTCTGCGAAGAATTCTTGGTATTAAGTGGCAAGACAAAATCACAAATACTGAAGTATTGGAAAGATCAGGTTGTGTGACAGTTTATTCCATGCTCAGTCTTCGTAGACTTAGATGGATAGGACATCTTAGGAGGATGGATGATGGTAGAATACCAAAGGATATCTTTTTTGGTGAATTACAGATGGGTAAGAGATCTCAGGGTCGGCCTCTACTACGATACAAAGATGTGTGTAAGCGGGACATGATTGATACAGGCATTGATAACTGCACATTGGGAGCAAGTCGCCGCTGAACGTGTTGCATGGAGGGCAAATATCAGAAATGGAATAAAGTCAAAGGAGAAAATTATTGCAGAAAAGTCACACACCAAGCGTTTGAGACGTAAGATGGTGCATGATGGTGGAAATGACCACGTGTTCACATGCACCCACTGTGAACGGACATTTACAGCGCAAATTGGCCTTATCAGTCACACTCGCTACCGCCTTAGTTAAAAGTTATTATGCCTTTTTAAAGCACAAACTATCGGCTGTCAAGACGGCAAGGTGCCAATGTATGTATGTATGTATGTATGTATGTATGTATGTATGTATGTATGTATGTATGTATGTATGTATGTATGTATGTATGTATGTATGTATGTATGTATGTATGTATGTATGTATGTATGTATGTATGTATGTATGGCCAACAGCCAGACTCTGCAGCCCTTGATTGATAAGAAGAAGAAAGCTCTGTTAAGAAACAAGGAAAGACCAATGCGTAACACTCTGAGTGAGCTTAGGCAAGCTTGGAAGGATGTGCAAAAGGCTGCCAGGCAGTGTGCAAATGATTATTGGATCAAGTTATGTGAGTCCATTCAAATCGCAAGTGATAAGGGAGACATAAGAAGCATGTATGAAGGAATAAAGAAAGCCTGTGGTCCAGTGATCAAAAGAAGTGCACCATTGAAAACCTTGACTGGAGAAATCATCACTGATAAGAAACAGCAGATGGACAGATGGGTAGAGCACTATTTGGAGCTTTACTCAAGTGAGACCAAACTAGCGGATGATGCCCTCAACGCCATAGAGGCTCTACCAACTCTTGACCACCTGGACACACTTCCCACCATAACAGAAGTTAAGTGCGCTATAAATGAACTTGCATCTGGCAAGGCTCCAGGTAAGGATGGGATTCCAATAGAGGTTATCAGGAGTGGGCAAGACACACTCACTATACAGATCCACCAGCTAATAGAGCTATGCTGGCGTGAAGGACAAGTCCCACAGGATTTCAAAGATTCAAGCATCTTAACACTGTACAAGAACAAGGGCGATCGGAGCGACTGCAACAACTATAGAGGTATCTCACTTCTGTGTATTGTTGGAAAAGTATTTGCCAGAATTGTTCTGCGCAGACTTCAAGTCCTAGGAGATCAAGTCTACCCCGAATAACAGTGTGGCTTTCGACAGAACCGGTCTACCACTGATATGATATTCTCATTGCGACAAATGCAAGAAAAATGCCGTGAACAGAATCAACCACTGTTTATTGCCTTCATCGACCTCACAAAGGCATTTGATTTGGTCAGTCGTGAGGGTCTGTTCAAGGCACTAAAGAAGATTTGCTGCCCGCCAACTCTTCTGTCCATTGTGGAATCGTTCCACACAGGCATGAAGGGTATAATCAAGTTTGATGGTGCAACTTCTGAAGAATTTGAAATCAAGAGTGGAGTTAAGCAAGGTTGTGTACTAGCTCCCACCCTCTTTGGAATATACTTTTCACTTCTACTGAAATATGCATTTCGTGATCAGGATGGTGGTATATACATTCACTCACGCTCAGATGGCGGCCTCTACAATGCTCAGAGATTGAAGGCTAAAACCAAAATTAGGAGGGTACTGATCAGAGTGTTGCTTTTTGCAGATGATGCTGCAGTTACCCACTCTGAGGAAGAATTGCAATGTCTACTATCTGCATTCTCCAATGCTTGTTCTGAATTTGGTTTAACAAATAGCAAAAAGAAGACACAGATTATGTCACAAGGTGCACATGGGGTACCAGCAATCTTTATTGACGACGCCGAACTAGAGATATTAGACCATTTTACATAACTAGGATCAGTGGTAAATAGCAAATTATCCCTAGATCAGGAAATCAACATCCGGATTGGTATGGCAGCAACAACAATGAACAGGTTAAGAAACAGAGTCTGGCAGAACAGGAAGCTTACTGCCAAAACAAAAGTCCTTGTCTATCAAGACTGTGTCCTTAGTACCTTTCTTTACGGCAGTGAAACCTGGAAAACTTACTCACACCAACAGAAACGTTTAAACAGCTTTAAAATGCTGTGTCTGCGAAGAATTCTTAGCTGGATAGGACATCTTAGGAGGATGGATGATGGTAGAATACCATAGGACATTTATGTTGGTGAATTACAGATGGGTAAGAGATCTCAGGGTCGACCTCTACTACGATACAAAGATGTGTCTAAGCAGGACATGATTGATACAGGCATTGATAATGCACACTGGGAGCAAGTCGCCGCTGAACGTGTTGCAAGGAGGGCAAACATCAGAAATGGAATAAAGACAAAGGAGAAATTATTGCAGATAAGTCACACACCGAGCGTATGAGACGTAAGATGGTACATGATGGTGGGAAGGACCACGTGTTAACATGCACCCACAGTGAGCGAACATTTACAGTGCGAATTGGCCTTATCAATCACATTCGCTACCGCCATGGGTAAAAGTTATTATGCCTTTTTGAAGCACAAACTATCGTCTGTCAAGACGGCAAGGTGCCAGTGATAAATGCAATCGGATTTTGGAACTGCCTTGATCACGGAGTCTAACTCCTCATAGAACAAATCCTTCACAACATCAGAGAAATCGAGTGTCTGTGCATATGCAGTAATAATGGTGGCAAAACCACAAGAGGTTGCCAAGCGCAGGGATAATAGTCTTTCAATACCTCCTGCTGGAATTTCAATCATTCTCATTAGAGAATTCTTTACTGCAAAGCCCACACCGTGTTGCCTTTTTTCTACCTGCCCTCTACCCTTCCAAAAAAGGTATAATTGTTTTCCCTGTGTGACTCTTCCTCAGCGAGACGTGTCTCATCCAGGCCAACAAGATCAATATTAAGACGATTGAGTTCAGCATCAATCACAGTCGTTTTTCTCACATCGTAAATATTGGTCAAGTCAGTGGAAATTTATGGACACATGGTTCTCACGTTCCAGGTTGCAAGCCGTAGCTTGAGGTTTCTATTTTTCTTTTTAAATGTACCTTGTGCATAGGTTTTACAGCCTGCGATCCATATTTTGTCCTAGCCCCAAGAATCCATTGAAGCAGGCAGGCTGTGGCGGATCAAAACCCAATTGGCCGGAGGCCAGCTTGAGGCGGGCGAGTCACTGATCAGTGACTCCTATAGGCGTCTCCCATAGTCAGAGGCAACGTGTGGCGCCCCATGTCTACTCCAATTGACAGGGACTTATAACCCGTAACATTTGCTTCTCGTTTTGATTCCGAGACCGATTAAGACCAGGGATGGAAATATTGCCTTTCCATAGCAGGAGAGAGGAGAGCAAAAATACACCTTCGGAAATGAATTACGCTATCATTCTAGTCGAAAGACAGATTTAAACGTATACTATGTGTATATGAATGTAATAATTATAAATAGCATCCTTAAATGGAGGTGTAAATTAGAAGTACCTCTGAAGTCAGAGTAGTTTCACCTGATGGCGAGGGACACTCATCTCATCATTTTCCTCTTGAACCTTGCGGTGTCGAGTTGGAGTATAAACACCGATTATAGGCTTCATGTATCGATATTCCCATGGACTCTGCTATATTCTCCGTCCAACGTTTACGTGGTCGGCCTCTTCCTCTGTTTCCATCTGGTTTGTGTATCACTGCTTGTTGTCGTATGCTGTTGGATGGTAATCTACTTGCATGGCCAAACCATTTGACTTGCTGCTTTCTAATAAAATCTAGTGCTGCTATAACCCCATCCTAGTCTTGATTTCTCCGCTTCTGATGTTGTCTCTTCTTTATACGTTGAGTATTCATCTCAGGAATCTCATTTCTGTTGTTGTGATTTTTCTTTTCTCTTTTTCTGTCATTGTCCAGGTTTGGCACTGGTAGCATAGAGTTGATAGGAAGATTGTGTTGTAAAGAGCTTTCTTAGTAGTTATTGATACATGTTTGTTCTTTAGTATTGGTGCCATTTGTCCAATAAGTTGGTTTGCCTTATTGCATCTATTTTGGATCTCGTCTTCTGATCTGCCATTGATGATATTATAGGTACTTGAAACGCTTTACATGTTTCAAGGGATGATCGTTTAGGTGAATTGTTGTTGTTTTTTCTTCTTTAGTTATAGTCATTACCCCTGTTTTGCTTGTGCTAATTTTCATGTTATGTTCCCTAGACATTTCGTTTAGACTATTCATGTGGTCTTGTAATTCAGCTTCTGATTTTGCTATTAGTGCATGGTCGTCCGCAAACAGGAGTTCTTTAATGGTTAGATTTGCAGATGGTTCTTCTTCTGTGTTCTCGTCATGCGGTATTCTTGCGGTCTCTGTTTGGCTGGTTTCTTTACATATTTTGTCTATTAAAAGTTAATTCATTCATTCATTCAGTAGCATGTCCTTTGCAGAACCTCGCTCCCATAACAACCTTCCGGAAAACCTCTCGATCATAAGCAAGATGTCCCGCGTCTGATACACCCATCTGGAGATCATCCGCCACATCCTGCATCCATCTTCTCTTTGGCCTTCCTCTTCCTCTCTTCCCAGGCATATAACCCTCCATTATTGTTCTCTCCAGACTTTCGTGACGTTCAAGTGACCAAAATATTTCAATTTCCTTTGTTTTATCGTCTTTAATAGCCAACCTTCTTCAATATTCAACTCTTGAAGTATGGATGCATTTGTTCTTTTCTTTACCCAAGATATTCTTAGAACTGGTCTATAACATTTATATTCAAAGGCATTATGCGCTGTTCAGCTTGTTTAGTAAGTGTCCATGTCCCACAGGCGTATGTTGCAATGGGAAAGATGCATGCTCTTTAAAATCTAATTTTTGTAGTTCTATCTGTCCCACTCCATAATTTATTCAGCTGTTTTAGTCTTTGAAGTCGCCGTTTAATTTCTTTCATTGTGTCACCGTTGTTGGTAATCAATGAACCAAGATATTCAAAATTTTCCACTACCGCCAATTTTTTCCCATTAATTTATATTTCTTTCTCCATAGTAGTTTTATATGTATGCATTATCTTTGTTTTTGCTATGTTAAGATATAAGTTGTGATTTTCACTATTCAATTTGGTTGAAGCTATTAGGTGTTCTATGCCATTCTGTGTTGTGGATAGTAATACTGTTTTGTGTGATATTCACTGGCACAGGAACGGAGCACAATGGGGACGACCCGTTGCTGTGAAGTTGGAACTGTGACTAACTAACTAACTAACTAACTAACTAACTAACTAATACTGTATCATCAGCATATCGAATCTCCGGTATGTCATGACCGCCGATATTTAGGGCATCATATAGCTTCCTGTATATATCATCTCTTACATTTCTCATTATATTTTCGGCGTACAGGTTAAACAAATAGGGTGACAGCACGCAGCCCTGACGGACTCCTTGCTTGATGTCAAACCAATCTAATGCCTCGCCATCTATTCTAACTGCTGCTTGTTGGTCTAGATAGAGCATTTTTATGTGTTGTACTACATGTGAAGGAAAGCCCATATTCCTCATGATTTCCCAAAGTTTCTGATGTTGTACTTTTGAATAATCCACAAAACATGAGAAGTTAATACAAACAAAAGTTAATACAAAGGCAAAATTCAGTCCAGAACTACTCGAAATAGTGTATATGGACTACGCTTAAGGTCAAATTGAGAGAGCGCAAAAAAATAAATAAAAACATAAATAAATAAACCACTTTACAATGATATAATAAATACAAATATTATTTAGTATTTATCGATGCCATAAAGAGAAGTATGGCATAAAAGTAATTTAGCAGACTCGAGAGTGGCTAATTTCGTCACAGTATGCATGTATGTATCAGCTGTATTATGTGGACTTTTGTGATGATCAAATCAAGGGCTCCGACCAACACCAACAATTGCAAACAGCCAGTCTTCTAAAACAGATCATAATAAGATGAAATTCGTATAATCTTCAAGCCGATGTCAAATTATACTTCAACCAGATACAAAAAAAGGATTATGTAACAACAAGATAATTGGACAGCTCTGAAGCTGGGCAGAGAAGGGAAACCACTTCTCCTGACAGTCGGATTGGGCTGTCAAAGGCTGAGGTAACAGAACTCCATGTGGATGTAGAACGCAAGGGGAAACCACCACATTATCTTCCCAAGACTTCATGACTAAACACATTTCAGTGTCAGTAAACGACATCAATGGCTGTTTTAGGACATCCTCGTCCGGCCGGGAAAGTCAAGTGCCACGAGTGCACCCAAATCGTCATCCAAAGACTGAAGGCAGCATCTTAATTAAAACAAATAAGATTAAAATAGGTACATGGAATGTTAGAAAGTTAATTGAGCTTGGAAAGTTGCACAATGTTATAAGTGAAATGGAAAGTATGAAATTGAATATTCTGGGTGTAAGTGAGAGAGATGAACGGGATCAGGCAAAATTATAAACGAAAAACACAATAATTTATTCTGGAGGGGATACACATGAAAAAGGAGTAGGGCTAATATTTGATAAATAAACAGCCAAATCAATTAATGGTTACTGGAGTTATTATGGTCACATTGAAAGGCAAGCCAATAGATATAAATATTGTACAAGTATACGCACCAACAACAAGCAGTAGTGATGAAGAAATACAACACTTTTACCATGAAGTAGACGTGGCAATGTCTCAAATTTAATCACAAAATATAAAAATAATACGAGGTGATTGTAAAGCAAAAAGTAGGAAAAGGAAAAAATGGCGGATGTAGTGAGGAATTATGGTATAGGTACAACAAATGAACGAGGAGAACAAATAATAGAATGGGCAAATATCAATGATATGATAATTGGAAACACCTGGCTAAAACACCATAAAAGACGACTTTACACATGGAAAAGCCCTGATAGGAAAATACTCATCCATATTGATTACATACTTATTTATAAAAGGTTTCGAAATGCGTTAATGAATGTAAAGACAATGCGGGTGCTGACTGTAATAGTGATCATGTACCACTATGTGGTATAATAAAAGTAAGACTGAATAGAAGAAAAAAGTGGTTAGGAACATGAGACTTAATAAAGAGGTTTTGAAGGTAGATAAAGAAATTCAAGAACAATACAGAGTGATTGTGAAAAATAGGTATAATGCAATAGCTAAAATACAGAATATAAACGAACAATGGGAAATGTTAAGGGATTCCATTCATCAAACGAGCAAAGAAATATTACCGGAGAGAAGCCAAAAGGCTAAGAAAAAATGGATGACTGAAGAAATATTAAAGTTGATGGCCAAAAGAAAACAGAGTAAAAATGATAAGCATGCATATAATGAGATAAATAAAGAAATAAGAAATAATTGTGTGAAGGCAAAAGAAAGTTGGTTAAATGAACAGTGCAAGAAAATTGAATTAAATTCTATTAAAGATACAAAAAATATGCACAAACAAATCAATGAGATTACAGGAAGAGAAATATAAGAATAAATACGGGTTGTTTAAAATCAAAAACAGGAAATATATTATTGGAGGAAGATGCTATAATGACGAGGTGGAATGAGTATATAAGAGACTTATATGATGGAGAAAGGGCAGAATTAACAGAAGAAAGTAACTTAGAAGGTCCACCTATTCTAAAAGAAGAAGTTGATGACGCTATCAAGCATATGAAGAAAGGAAAATCAGCTGGGCCAGATGGAATCACAATAGAAGAATTAGAAGTAATGGGAGAATTTGGAGTAGATATATTAACCAAAATGTTGAATGATATTTATAGCAGTGGATATATACCAAGCGATATGTTGAAATCTGTATTTATAGCTATACCAAAAAGACCAGGAGCAATTGAATGCGAAGATTTTCGTACAATTAACCTCATAAATCATGTCACTAAGCTTCTACTCAGAATTATAATGAGAAGAACAAGGAAGAAAATAAAAATGGAAATTGGTGAAGAACAGTATGGATTTGTGGAAGGAAAAGGTACAAACAATGCAATATACACATTACGAACACTATTAGAAAGATCAGTAGAGACAAAGAAAGACATATATTTGTGCTTCATAGATTATACTAAGGCATTTGATAAAGTAAAACATGATGAACTGATTAAAATGTTGGAAGATATTAACATTGATGGGAAAGATCTCAGAATAATAAAAACTATTTACTGGAACCAAACAGCAGCAATTAAAATGGGAAATAAAAAAGAAATTATGAACACATAAAGTTGGGAGTAAGACAGGGATGTGTTTTGTCACCAGATCTATTCTCCCTCTATAGCGAAGTAATAATGAGAGAGATCAAAGAAAAGCCAGGAATAATATTTGGAGGTTATAATATAAATAATATACGCTATGCAGATGACACAGTATTGATAGCGGATAATGCAACAGATCTACAACAATTGTTGGACATTGTAGTAACAGAGAGTGCAAAGAAAGGACTCTCCTTAAATATCAAGAAAAAAGTAACAATGGTGGTATCAAAGAAACAGGTGACACCCAAATGTGAAATAGAGATAGAAGGGAAAATTCTTCACCAAGTGGATAGTTTTAAATATCTAGGGACATTTATAACATCAGATGGAAGATGCACAACAGAGATCAAGAGCAGAATAGGGCAAGCAAAGGCTGCATTTAAAAAAATGAAGAATATCTTATGCAATAAGTCGCTATCATTGAATGTAAGAAAGAGAGTGCTGAGGTGCTATATAGAACTTGTTTTGCTGTATGGCTGTGAATCTTGGAATACAAATAAACAAATTAGGAAGAGATTGGAAGCAACAGAGATGTGGTTCCTTAGTCGAATGTTGCGAATTCCTTGGACTGCCTAAGTAACTAACGACGAATGCCTTAAAGAGGCTGGCGAAACTAGAACATTATATACAACAATAAGAAACAGACAAACAGCTTTTTTTGTGTGGATCATGTGATGAGAAGAGAGGCACTGGAGACCATCGTGACAACTGCAAAGATCGAAGGGAAGAGAGGCAGAGGCAGACCACGAGACATTATGCTGGATGGATTGCGAAGGTGGCATGGAGGAATATCAACGACAGAGTTGATCCAGAAAACCAAGGACAGAGATCTGTGGAGAGTCATGAACGTCTACGTCAGTCGGCACGGCACTTGATGATGTATGTATGTAAGTATGTATGTATGTATGTATGTATGTATGTATGTATGTATGTATGTATGAATGTATGTATGTATGTATGTATGTATGTATGTATGTATGTATGTATGTATGTGTGTATGTGTGTTTGTATGTATGTGTGTGTGTGTGTATGCATGCATGCATGCATGGAGACAGGCAGGCAGGCTGGTATGTATGTATGTACGCATGTGTGTGTGTATGTATGTATCTGTATAGGCACGTAGTTAGATAGGTAGCTAGGTAAGTATATAGGTAGGTAGTTAGGTAGCAAGTCAGATATGTAGGTAAGTAGACATTTAGTTAGTTAGTTAGTTAGTCGACAGATCATCCTCATTGCACATCGAACCATTCAGTCCATAAGTGCTCGGATCCCCTCCTCAGCAAATCCCGCACCGTGTAGCGGCTAACGACGCCAGTTCTGTGTTGGTTTATCAATCTTCTTTGGCTTCCTGAGTAGTGTTCTTGTTTGGCCACCCCTCTTTTAATTTGCTGCTCTAGCAGTCTGGCCATTGTTGTAGATTCACAGTCATCACTTGGTTCTAGCAAAAGTCTTACTTCTCGTAGAGCATTCAGAATGTCAGTCCATGGCGCGTCCGCCCTCCACAGTAGCCTCACCTGCGAGCTTGTCAGCCCGCTCATTTCCTTGTACTCCCGCATGCCCTGACACGAAGATGAAACTAATCTTTGCCAGCCGAGACCGCTCCAGAGGCAGCAACCATTCACTTCGGATCGACCCCTCCTCTATCCTCTTGATCATGTTCATTGAGTCGCTAAGGAAACAAGCCCTAGTGAATGTCTGTGTCTCGAGCCATGTTATTGCTTTACTTACTGCCATGACTTCCATGGTCAGGCTACTTGTGGTTTCAGTGAAAGCACCAGAGTCCTCCTTCACAATTCTCCCTCCGGCCCGAGCTGTAAAGGCCCATGAGCTTCTCACATGTCGGACGACCGACCCATCTGTGTAGATGACCGCGTCACTGTCTAGCGAATTCTCGAAAATCAACGATCGTACTTCAGTCTCCACAGCAGCCGGATTTTCTTGTCTGCATTTCCTATATAGTTGGATGCTAACTGAAAAGGATGTGCAGAAGTCTGTTGGCACTTGCACCCACTCCGTGCCAGGTTCTAAGTCCTCAAGTGAACACACCTGTTGAAAAATGTCTTCGGCTTGACCCATCCACGACCTTCCTCTTTTTAACCTGCTGCCCTTCACCTTCCTAATTTCACTATGCAGTGGATGCTGTGTGTTTGCGTTAACTCTGAGGTAGGCGCGTGCCCTGCAAACTTGTATTCTCTCTTCAATGGTTGGAAAATCAAGAAGGTAGCGCATCGCCCTGCATGCTGTATCTCTTGTACATCTAAGAACAATGCAGCATAGCTTCATTCTGTATCCTTTGCATCCTTTCTATCTGTTTATGGCTGAGAGTCAGGATTTCCATTGCATACTCCAAAACAGACATGACCAGCCCCTCGTACAGAAGACATAGATGGCGTTGCTCACAGTTTGCTGCCGCCATCACCCGCATCGCAGCCAAACCCCGCTTGGCCTTTGTTATCACCTGGTCTATGTGCACATTATAAGCAAGGCTTCGGTCAAACCGTATCTCTAGGTAATTCATTGCCTGCCTTCTTTCCACCGTCTCTGAACACAGCTGTCATCAACCGATGTCACAGGCATTCCGGGATAACTTCTCTCGCACCACACAAAAAGACTTGTTAGTCGTACGAGAGGAATTGATTACACATTTTATTGCCACTGGCTCTTTGCATCACATCAATGTATAACAAACAGTCAAATCACACAAGAATAAATGCACAGAATTGCCTATCACTAGTCGTTTCCTAACCCTACTGCTAATCTATCTACTCGGCTAACGAAATAAGCATCGACGCTAAGCGATGCGTTCACTACGAAGTCTGTGTCCCGTCTCATCATTCCTCCCGTGCTGTTTACACAGTACGCGGAAGGACTTGGGGCGCACTACGGCTTTTGCGTGCGGCATCATTCAGCACGCTAAGAGTAGTGGCCTCTCTTGAGTTTCAGTTTAGTTCTCCGTGTCTATCACGTTGGCGTGATCATGCCGTGACCAGAGTGCTTACTCTCTGGTTGACACCTCCGTGTCCCATGAGAGAACTATTTAATAGTTCCCCTTCTTATTTATTCCCTACACCTACCCTGCCCTCATGTAGGGGCACTGGGTTACCTCTATTCTACTTGAGGTAGACCACTCTTTCAGGGTGGTCTTCATTCCTATATAACTGAGTCTTTGACAACAGCATTACAGTTGGTGTTGGAGTGTTGACAATATGATTATTCAACGAGAACCAAGTCACTGTTGCCTTTGTTGGGTTGACCATTGCCCCAGCTTCATCAAACCAAGTACTTATGCGATTGAGTTCGGTTTGTAGTTCCACAGCAACCTGCTCTCTATCCTTACCCTGACGATACACTAAAACATCATCGGCATATGACAATGTCCTGCCAGGTCCAGTGATCTGCTCACTGGTGATTCTCACTGTGTAGGCGATGAACAGTACTGTGGTAGGCCAGGATATATTGTTGTTGGTTCCGAAGTCCAACTGCCACATCTAAAAACTACTTTCCGTTGGAAGAGGGCTGCAACTATCCAACTAAGGAGGAATGGACTTACTTTTAGTTCAAGAAGCTGAAACATTAAAAAATCCAATGGTACTCTGTTGTATGCGTCCTCAAGATCAATCGCTGCAGCAAAGGTTTCAATGCCTGAGTGGAAACCTTCATAGACATCATGGGTAAAGACTGCTGCATTGGTCCATGTTTCTCTTTTTGGACGGTACCCACCCAGGGTAGGTGGGAAAACACATTGTCTCTCTAGCTGGCTTGATATCTTCCTGGCAATTACCTTCTCAAGCAGCTTGCCTATTGTATTCTGCATGGTTATAATTCGATATCCCTGAATTTTTTTGTGGTCTTTGTCAGGCTTCGGCAAGGGAATCAGATAGCTGTGTAACCATTCCTCCTTGATGCTAGCACTCCCTATACTGTTGTTGCACATGTCTGCTAGTTTCTCTAGCTCATTGTCGGTACACTTATTGATGTCGTCGTATCTTATGCCATCAGGAAGTACAGCCTTGATTTCTTTCACTGTCACTGTGTCTTCATCCGAAGTGTTCTGAGCCTTGCACCTGTCTGAGGTGACCTGCTTGGCCAGATTTCGGCCTCCCATGTCTGTCTGGTTGCTCTGCTCAAGGTAGCGTTCAAAGAGGGCTTTGCCCTTGTCCTCGTCAGTCCTCTGCCAAATGAGGTCAGCACCTCGGAAGTCAGAAATGCTCTTATTCTTGACTACATCACTCATGCTTTTATGTAGTCTCCAGAACAATTTCAGTGACTTGTCTGTGCTTACTCTTTGACACACAGACATTTATTTACGTTGATATGTATATAGATAGGTATTCGGATAGTCAGGTAGGTAAGTGGGTATGTAGGCCGGAAGGCATGCAAGTAGACAGGTATGTAAGTAAATATGTAAGTAGGCAGGTCGGTAATTAGATAGGTAGGCATGAAGGTGGGTTGGTATCAATGCCAGTAAACTCCTTGACACCCTAGGACTGAACATGTTCTCCTTGGAGTATATTAAACTCTCTGACTTTTTATTTGCCGGGCACTAAACTTTAGCCGGCTGAATAATTAAATTTTTGGTGAAGAGGCTTCAATGAACAACATGTTGACGTCACGACTCTGTTGCAGTAAACTTCTGCCGATCCCCGGCATAACCCGGTTTTATTACATCTCAGCATTCAACTTCAGTTATGTATTCAATGCAAATATTGCATAGATAAATATTGAGACACGCAGACGAGGAGAGATACAGGGCAATAAACACATTGACTGAAGTGTAAGTTGTATTTTTAATGACTGGGTTTTTGTTTGAAAATATTGCTGGTCCATGTTTTATATTCACCCTCTGTGGAGTTCATGCGACATAAAAAGTAAATACACAACTTGGAACGGCAATATTTTCAAAAACCCCAGTGTCATTAAAAACACACCCTTTATGTAGTATATCCGGCACTCACTCACCCCAGAGGGTCACGAAAACGCCCGACAACACGATAACACCCTAAGGTTGTGTACGCATATTAAAGGTTGTGTAAATATATTACTTCAATTTACAAAACGATAACTTTCCAAGGTTATGTCAATATATTTTTTAGATGTAGCTATTGTTTCAACAACATGAAGCAAACAGTTATCTTCTCCGGAATTGTAAATTATTCTAACCTTGTCATTTCTTGACTATCCGCTGTTTCTGTTCTGTATCATCGTGTCACTGTAATCTGTTTGTATAAGCTATTATGTAGGCTGCATAGTTGTTGGCATTCAATGCGTAATTTATTTGGTGTACCGATGCCGTGGTAACGGGTTCAACCCTTTTGCTAGTCAGTTGTACCTAAATGTTCACTTCTCGTGATTGGCTTGGTGACTAAATTACAAGAACCTCAAAAGTGTCAGTGTGTTCGACTGATGGCGAGGGACACTGGTAATATGGTGTTCTAACTCACACGCAAAAATCAGGCTAGTGCACTAGAAGTAGTAGCCATATGTGTGGACTACACTCCAGTTCAAAGCCAGAGAGCTATCGCTTACAAAATCAATTGTAATATATGATTCGGCTGTAAATATTCAAATTATCTGTGGTATGTTATTTCCACGTAGTATTGTTGAACGACCGAACCATTTGTTTCACTGTTTTTTGGCTCTGTATGCCAAATACACAAGCTCAATTCTGTTGACTTCTGTCAAAATAGCAAAAAAAAAAGGTATCCGAATGCAACGGATGTTGGAAAACGTCCCAGTGTCAGATATATTTCGTCGTCTGTGAGGAAGAGGTGGAAAACACGATTCGTAATCCTACATACAACGTGCGAAACCAACGGGGGGAGATTTGAAAGTAGGCCGACTTGTGTTGATTTTTAACAATGGTATGAATATCGGTCGAGAAAAATTGGGAATATAAAAGAGATCTCCATAACATGTTTGTGGATTTTAAAAAGGCTTATGATAGTGTCCATAGGAATAGCCTATGGAATGCTATGCAGGAATTTGGAATACCAAGGAAGTTAATCAACATGACCAGACTATGCATGGAAGATACTTATAATATAGTAACATATAAAGGCAGGAAATCAGACCCTTTCCAAATAACATCTGGCTTGAAACAGGGTGATGCACTATCGCCGCTCCTTTTCAATCTGGCTCTAGAGAAAGTTGTAAGGAAGGTAAAGGAGGAATGTGCTATTGGAGGAACATCCAGACTGCTTGGTTATGCAGATGATATAGATATTATAGGGGAAAATGAACAAAAGACATCGGAAATATTGACTCACTTAAAGGAAAAAGCTCAACAAATGGGGCTGGTTATCAACCAAGATAAGACAGAATATATGGTAATTTCAAGAGAAGGAACGGCTAAAAACTCTGGCCACATACAAATAGATAATATGACCATTAAAAGAACGGAAACATACAAATACCTGGGTACAATCTTCAACTGCTCCAACATAATAAGGGAAGAAATACAAGCTAGAATCAACTCTGGAAATAAGATATACTATGCACTACAACATCTGCTAAAATCAAATGCGCTATCTCGTAACACCAAGATCACAATATACAAAACACTGATCAGACCAGTTGTGCTGTATGGCTCTGAAACCTGGAGTACAACTAAAGGAGACGAAGCCTTGTTACAAACCTTTGAGAACAAAGTCTTAAGACGCATCTTTGGGCCCATTAGGGATACACAAAGTGGAGAGTGGAAAAGAAGAAGCAACAAAGACATTTATGATCTGTTTAAGTCCCCGCTAATCACTGGTATCATGAAGGCTAATAGACTGCAATGGCTGGGGCATATAGAAAGAATGGAAGATAATAGGGAAACAAAACTCGCTTACAATCAGGACATAAATGACCGTAGACCCCGAGACCAAGAAGACGGTGGAGAGATAATAAACATACAGACCTACAAGCACTTGGAATCAGTGACTGGCAAGAGAAGGTCCACCAGAGAGACGAATGGAGACGGCTTGTATCTGCAGCAAAGAACCTCAATGGCTCGGAATGCTAAAGAAGAAGAAGAAGAAGAAGAAGAAGAAGAAGAAGAAGAAGAAGAAGAAGAAGAAGAAGAAGAAGAAGAAGAAGAAGAAGAAGAAGAAGAAGAAGAAGAATATCGGTCGTTCAGAAAGCAACATAGAAAGAAACCATTACATGTAAACACACCTTGTAAACCACGAACAGACATATATTGTTGCGGTTGAGTGTGACGTCATGAAAAGGACACACAACTAAGTTAAGCAAAAGCAGCATGTGAAGTGGACGGCTCCAAGTTCACATATGGATCAATGTTCTCCCTAAAAATGTCAACATGAATAACATACAAAGTGGTGAATTAGAATTCAGTAAACATTCTTTGAATACACAAACACACAAGGATGTTAAGTCATCTGGTTGTTGATTCTCTCCTTTCTCTGTCTGTCTGTCTGTCTGTCTGTCTGTCTGTCTGTCTTTCTGTCTGTCTGTCTGTCTGTCTGTCTCTCTCTCCCTATATATATATATATATATATATATATATATATATATATATATATATATATATATATATATATATATATATATAAATGTAGTACGGCAAGACAGATTGATTGATTGATTGATTGATTGATCTTTACTTTAGAAGGGTTACACATTGGGTACGCAGGCCCGTCTTACATTCGG
>JACEFZ010013277.1:260000-280000 GCA_014155875.1 Cepaea nemoralis
ACGAGACCACTGCAATACACACTGTCTTCATCACGGACTCAAGGAATATGCTTAGTAACGTGGAGAAAGGAATGTTTCGTGTGAAATGGCTCAACTCGCTTCAGAGGTCACAGATTGTGAGAATTGTCTGGAATTCTCGCCATGCAGGAGTTCGGGGGAATTAACAGGCTGATAGGCTGGCAACAAATGCACCTCTTGATGGTCGATTACCTATTGACAAGGAAGAGCTGGTCGTGCGCCTGTGGGGGCAGGTGGAGAAGGTGGACGGAACGGTTTGAGAACCCGTAAAAGGAAAGGATGAGATTGCGGGGGATTGGCAGGGTTCTGGTAGAATCTCAATACTGAGAGGGAAGACCATGAGAACTTTCAATCATATAGCGGTGGGAATGATTAGTAGTGTGACTCTTAGCTGGCTGTTGAACGAGGGAAAGGAGCGCGTATGGGCATGTCCTGAGTGCAGTGATGTAGGTTCTTAGGTCAACTCAACTCAACTCAACAACTTGTCCGATGAGTTGGTTTGCCTTATTGTATCTATTTTCGATCTCGTCTTCTGATTTGCTATGTTATATTACACCTCCCAACAACGTGAAGCCGTTTAATTGATTCAGGGGGTGTTCTTTTACATGAATCTTTGTTGTTCGTTCGTCTATGGTTATAGTCATTATCTCTGTTTTACTCTGTTGCTAAATCATTATCCGTCAATTTAGGTATGGTGTCCGCCTCGAGTGCTGGAGGTCCCGGGTTCAGGCCCCGGTGAGGACCGGGATTTATTTAAAAAATCCACCTGGACTTCTAGTAAAAAACATTTCCCCTGGTCTCTGGGTAGTGAGATCGGACACCCGTGTGTATTGTTGCGCACGTAAAAAATCACTTGGCAGTTAGAAATCGAAAAAAGAGTAGCCTAACGACGCTGCCCGGGCAAAATTTCGAGTTAATAATCTACCCAAAGTATTTCAGGATCCTCGCCGATGCAACGGAGTTCGTGCATTGAGCTGAGTTTCTCCAGACTAAGGTTTGAGTTAGGAGGAAAACGAATCACTTATGGGTTAAACCGTGTGCCGTGATGTTGATCCAACGACTAAACTAAACTAAAAAAAAAAACAACCTTAGCGTTCTCTGCTTCACATTTAAGGAATTACATTCGACCCGACGTGAAAGAGTCCCTGCAACAGAAAACGTTTTCAAAACATATACTATACGCAGTATATACATTCTTGGATTCACTGATAGCAGATGAATAAGAGGAGGGAGGATTAGGAGGATTGGCAGGAGTGGGAGAAATACAAAGAAGTGGCAGAAGAAGAAGGAGGAGGAGGTGGAGTAGGAAGAGGATGAGGACGAAGAAAAAATTAGGAAGAAGAGGTGAAATACTAGGAAGAGGTGGAATAATAATCATCATCATAATCATAATAATACTGAGAAGAAGAAGAAGAAGAAGAAGAAGAAGAAGAAGAAGAAGAAGAAGAAGAAGAAGAAGAAGAAGAAGAAGAAGAAGAAGAAGAAGAAGAAGAAGAAGAAGAAGAAGAAGAAGAAGAAGAAGAGCAAGAACAAGAGCAAGAACAAGAACAAGAAAAAATAGAAGAAGAAGAAAACAATAAATAATATGGTGAATGTTCTACCCAGAAACACATATATTACTCTGTTCCCAGTAAGGAAATATCCGGGTCTATTGAAACTATCAGTGCAGAACAATATAATTCTTGCGTTATTGACATTATTCTCCACATGACTGGTTGCGTCCTTTGTCCCCTTTCAGATAAGTTATATCCTGTTGCACTAGATACAAATGTATATAAATGTGAGAAAGAACAACGGAGACCAGACAATCTACCACCATATTCATCAATGTATGTGGACATCCAAGTAAATTGTCGTTAGTGTGAAGGGTTTTAATGCATGCATGTAGCTTTAACAGATTATGTGCTAAACAAAAACTATGTTTAAACCAAACAAAAATAAATGGTGGGAAATTTGAAATAGGGGTGTGTCACAGTTATGACTTAACAGTTGTTAATGTAGTAGCTGGCATGTATTATACCGCAAAGACAACCTATTGGTAGATGTGGGCAGTCGCTTGAGATGGTTAATCATTCCATGACACTTAATCAGTTAATATAAAGTAATTTAACATTAGATGTAAACAAGACTTATTCACTGCATAATAGCGGGGCTTTAAGAACAATGAGTCAAAAGAGACGAGGCCAGACAAGATAGCTATGTAGGGGACCAAATGAGAATAAATAGTAAACCAACATAGAAGTGGTGTTGCTAACCGCAACTTGCTGAGACAGATATCTTAAGAGAAGTAGAACCCAGTAATTGTAGTTAATGGCTCGACGTGCAGTTGGGATAATGTATCAACTAACTAACTAACTAACTAACTAACTAACTAACTAACTAACTAACTAACTAACTAACTAACTCACTAAATAACTAACTAAATAACTAAGTAACTAAGTAACTAAGTACCTAACTAACTAACTAACTAACTAACTAACTAACTAACTAACTAAATAACTAAGTAACTAAGTAACTAAGTACCTAACTAACTAACTAACTAACTAACTAAATTAACTAACTAAACTAAACTAAACTAACTAACTACCTAACTATCTAACTAACTAACTAACTAACTAACTAACTAACTAACAAAACAAAACAAAACAAAACAAAAACAAATAAAAACTAAATAACTAACTATCCAACCGAAAAAAAAAAATAAATAAAAACAAACAACAACTATTGAACATTGGCACCTTACCGTCTTGTCAAACGATAGTTTGTTACATTGTGCTTCATGAAGGCATAATAACTACTTGTACAACCCATGGCGGTAGCTAATGTGACTGATCAGACCAATTAGCACTCTAAATATTCGTCCACTGTGGATGCATCTGAACACATGGTTATTTCCACCATCATGCACCATCTTGCGTCTCAGTGTGACATATCTGCAATAATGTTCTCCTTTGTCGTTATTCCATTTCTGATATATTCCCCCATGCAAAACCAACTAACTAACCAACCAACCAACCAACGAACAAACCAACCAACTATCCAACCAACGAACTAAGTAACTAACTAACTAACTAACTGACTGACTGACTAACGAAGTAAATAACTTAGAGTTACTGGCCATACTGACCAATAAAATGATGTCATTTGCAGCGAGAAAAATAGTATTGACGTGTTTCATAGAACCTGTACTTTTGCATGGATGTGAAATGTGAACAATAAGCAGACAAGCTGAAAAACAACTAATGGCAGTGGAAATGTATTTTTGTCCATTTAAATGCAAAGAATACCATGGACAGATAGAAAAAGCAGTAACCAAGTACTACAAGAAGCAAACGAAAACTGTAAACTGATTAGAGAAATTAGGCGTAGACAGTCAAGATGATTGTATAACTTTGTGACAACTGATAAGTTTGAGGGGAAAATAATAAAGGAAAAACAGAGAATACCATGGACAGACAGAAAAAAAACAATGACCAAGTCCTACAAGAAACAAATAAAAATCGTAAACTGATTAGAGAAATTAAACGTAGACAATCAACATTTCCGGTCACGTTATAAGAAGAAATAAATTGAAGAACTCTGTGACAACAGTCAAGATCGAAGGGAAGAGAAGAATGAGAAGGCGGAGAAGTTAATACATGGATGGCATGGCTACGAGGCATGGTCAAGACCAGAACACTGAGCTGAACCACGACTCTAGTGATCGAGTAAGGTGACGAAACATGACCGAACACGCTAATTGGCATGGACATGATGATGATAAAGGTACTCTGCTGTGAGATTTTAAACACACTTAATTTTATATTAACTGGACAGCCAAAATGAGCAATCGAGACATTGTTAGGGAGGCTAAGTCGTAAGTCCTTTAGGAATCATATTGGAGTGGTGGCTACAAAGTGTCAGAAGGGACTTAATGCACTGAAATGAATGGTGGAAATGGCCAGGAAGAAGAAAATGCTATTCCCGTTTTTTCTGCACTTGATGATTTCAGTGGTAGAGTATGGACTAGGACTGCTCACTGTCTCCAAGAGTCAGCTGGTGAAACTAGAGCGCATACATAATGAAGCCATGGGGGTGATTCTGGGGTGTACAAGGCACACCCCAATAGTGTGTATGCGATACACACCGACCATTGCAGACAAACGTAAGGTGTTGCATGCATGGTCATACCTCAAGGGAGCTGCGGACAAGGAAGATCTCCTGCATGATTCTCTGGATGCAGTCAAGGGTCACATGCTCTTAAAGAGTACCATCTTTGATGGCTCAGAAAGAAGATACTAGCAGGGACGTGTGCCCGCTTGAGAAGATTGGCAGAGGCAAGGAATGGGTCAGAGTGTCGAATAGAAATTCAGACTTGTGTAGGATTATAATCACATTGGGACGGGAGTGTAGGGAGTGGCCAGCAGTTACTACGGAAGTAGAAATGTAGCAATTAATTCAGGACTATTTTCGTCCTGGCGACGTGATTATCTATACCGATGGTTCTTTGGTCAAAGCCCGAAAAGTGCCTGGGGATTAGCAAAAGCTAATAGCCAATGTTTAGTAAAGGAGAGCTTGGCATATGACACCACAATATCAAGTCTGAAAATGGAGTTGGAGACGGTTAGTGCAGTTTTCCGTTGGTTGGAGAACAAACTGTATACGCATGTTGTGATTGTGACTGACTCACAAAGCATGCTGGTGAAGACATGTATGCTTCGTGTTAAATGTTATGCATCGATTAAGAGGTCGCCAGTTGTGAGCATTCGATGGATCTTTCCTCCAGGACACTCTGGTGTGGTTGGAAATGAACAGGCAGACAGACTGGTTGGTGCTGCATCAGTGAGTGGTGATTTGATGCGTGATAAGGCAGATGTGATGAAGGCCATTTGGGAGCGCGTGAATAATGCAGAAGAACATATAGTTTATGATGGTCTAGAGAGATACGGCAGCAGGTGATGGTCAGGGGACCTGGTAGACCGTCGTCACTCAGAGGTAAAGCAAGACGGACGTATAATCAGATTGTAACGGGCACATGTAGTATTGGAACTCTCCGCTGGCTATTGGAGATGATGACTGGGCGCTTATGGGAATGTCCCGAGTTCAATAATGTCGATTGTTGATTCAACACAACTCACCTCAACCAACTGCGAAGTACCAATAAATGTTCAAATTAAAACCATTTATGTTTTGCAGCTGAGATCCTTAAAAATCAATCGCCGTTTCATTTGAAGAATGGAAATGTGCAGCAAGCACACTTCCTCATTACTTGTGGTTATAGCCGGACTACTCTCCTGCATTGCTACCACAGATGCCCAGGTCTGTATTAGTACTGTTTTGTCTATTGTCCCGTGCGTAGCTCGTCAGTTACCATGCTACTGTTTCTTTTTCTTCTGCTGGTTGATTCCCAAATGGAACAGAGAACGTCAACCAACACACACGCAGCCCGACCATCCTCTTTCTGTGTCCTGCAACTGCCTCCACATTTTTCTTATATTTCTAATAAATATATATAGTTATCTGCTCGTGTGTCTTAGGGCACCCTTTATTGCTTTTGTTATGTGAGTTCCGTAGGCAGGCTTTCTAATTCTATTTGCAGATATTCTCAATGTGTATCTAGTGCTAGCGTCTTCCCCTCTACTGTTTCTCCAGAATCGGTCTAGCTCTCGCGCTAAACTCCAGATTAATGATTCTGTCGTACGGTTTTACTGCTTGTATTCTGTGCAGGCATCAGGTAATTTATATAATGCTTATAGTTAATTAGTTATTGTTTCAGTCGATATAACCTGTGCAGGCAGCAGTTAGTTCATGTTTATAGTTAGTTAATGTTTCGGTCGTTATATTCTGTGAAGGCAGCAGTTAGTTTATGTGTATAGTTAATTTATTGTTTCAGTTATTATATTATGTGTAGGCAGCAGTTAATTCATGTTTATAGTTAGTTATTGTTTCAGTCGTTATATTCTGTGCAGTCAGCAGTTAATTCATGTTTATAGTTAGTTATTGTTTCAGTCGTTTTCCATGCTTCTAATCCATTCAACATAAGTAGCGGGTTCAACCCCTACACCGGTCAGTTGGACTAACATGTTGATTTCTCTTCCTTGACTTGGGAACGTAAATTACTGGTACTTTAGAAGTCGGAGTAGGCTAGCCTAATGACGAGGGACGCACATGCGAAAATCAATGCAGTGCACTAGAAGTAACAGCACGTATATGAACTACGCTTGAGTTCAAAGCGAGACAGAGCACACACTAAAATTTTTTTTTAAAAAACGTATTTTATTTTTAAATACCCGGTGTAAACACCAGAAAAGACGACTTTACAGATGGAGAAGCCCTGCTAAGAAAACATTCACACAAATTAACCTCATGCTAAATAATAAAAGATATAGAAATGTATTGAAACATGTGCGGACAATGACGTTTTGAAATACCTGGTTCAAGCACCGTTAAATAGAATTTACTCTCCTTGAAACACTTCCAGCCTGCTCTATGACGAAGGTATTTCAAATGCAATTCCTAATCCCGCATACCCCGTTCGACACCCAGATGCGGGCTATGTGGAAGCACACAGTCTTTCCTTGGTTTTCATACAATGGTATGAGTGCTGGTCGTTCAGGAAGCAATGACAAACTACTGAACGTAAACTTGCCCAGGAATAACAAACAGCCAAAGAAAACGCTGGAGTTACTGCTACGTCCTGTAAAGGACAAGCAAATAACTAAACCACAACTCTAATTGACGGTCAATGAAAGACGGGAGATCACAAACAGATGTCTGTGGTATACTATGTGAGAATGGTTAGTACCACAACACTTTAGAAACAACTCTGCATATACTGCCATACACATGTTGGAGGTCGTGACAATGAAAGACGGGGGCCACATACCGCTGTCTGTGGTATACTATGTGAGAATAGTTAGTGTCGTATTATATATACATATGTGTCGTCCCTGGGGTGAAGGGAATCAACACCCACATTCTGTTAACCCCATATCATTATCTTGAGGATCTTCTTGATTTCTGTCCACAACACGCCGTCAGTCTCTGGATCTCTCTCTCTCTCTCTCTCTCTCTCTCTCTCTCTCTCTCTCTCTCTCTCTCTCTCTCTCTCTTACTACTGAACCATGCCCCCTCTCATTCTTTTCCAAAAACACACTACACAACACTGGCTCTAACAAAACAACAATTTAGTTTAATAGAGAAAAGTGTCATGTATGTGCAAAGTGTGTGTGCAGAATGTCTGTCGTATAATCTAGTGTGTATGTAGAGTCAGACCGAATAGCTCAGGAGCAACGTCTGTTTCATCACTGTACTGGCCACACAACAGCACCATATATGATGGACAGAAGACCTCACCCAAATGATGTGTCTCTCAGGCCAAGTGTCGACTTCCTCCGATAGCTCTTCGACAATCCGGATGCTTGGTCACCAATAGTGGAAACAGTCCAATATTGATCATCAATCTAACACACACAGTGTAAATACTCTTTCATAAAAGTTCTGGGATCAAAGAATCCTAGAAAAATGTTACTGTCACCTTGGAAAACTAAATGTTAGTATTTATCTGTTCATAGGAATTCCCCAATTGTAACACACACTGTTAATTCGTAATGATAGGAATTCACCAATTGTAACACACAATGTAAATTTTCCAGATATTTATATCTACTAGTGTTCCTGGTACAGGTGTTATTCAAAACAGTCGTGTTATTTTAAAAGTAATTATTATGATACTCTAGACTGTATCAAGATACTGGAGTGGTTATATAAATATAATATACTTAGACATTTAAAACAATGTTTTCCCGTGATGAATTTGAATAACGAAGACACAAACAATAGATTGCACGATTTATTGTCTGGCATATTTCGCTGCATCTCGTCAGGTACATACTGCAGAAATCACACAACTTACGTGAATTAATTAGATAAATCCTTCAAACTGAAATATGCACATGTTCGCACAGTAATGTCGATTGTCTACCACGGTAATTTTAAACTGACTAACATGTCTTTCTGCTTACACAAGCACGGCTTACGGAGGTTGATAAGTATAGCTTCAGCAAACTTTAACAATCGACTACTTTGGGTATTGAACAACACACGGAAGGCACTGTCTGTTTCAACCACGTGACCACTCTCGAGCACGTGTCTCCCGACCGATGAGGCCAGACTTTTCCGGTGTGTCGGCCTGCCTAGGCTACCATCATCTGTGTGTAGTATCTTGTCCAACCAATTCGGAATATGTTCCGAATCCCTGCAATGTAACTGTCGCTCAGTTCTGCCTATGTAGATGGCCTCGCATCTTTCATGTTTCTGACAAGGTTGACAGGAGGATGAAAAGGAATCCACGTTGCACAGTGTTTTTTTTTAATGTTGCATATCCCTTGCAGGATGTTGCAGTCAACATCAGCCTTTTTCAGCTGCTGTTGATGTACTAGGCACATTTTTACACACTGTTTACACAGTGTTTACGACGTACTAATTTATTTACTGCTACTTGCCAAGCATAGTAAACATTTTGACCTCCAGGACTCTCATACCCAATGTTAAGTATTGTTATTAGCATTAGTATTTTCATGTGACCCAAGAGTACCGGCCTGCTGGTCATTAGAACTATAGAGCATAGATGACGAAGGGTACTTCTGGTTTTGGTAAAATGCATAACGAGACACACACTTCCAGTCCCTGATGTGGACATAGAGCCTTCCACATTCAGAAGAAAATTTGATCCAAATGGGTATACTCAAGCCCACGCTTAAGACACTATCATTGAATGCGTATTTTTAAAGGAGATTCAGAAGTGGTGTCTATGAGGGAACTGTGCCCTAGCCAAGAAACAAGCCTATAACTCCTGTTTAATCTGCTGTTGAAACAAAACAAACATTTGTTGAAGTCTTTACAGATTCAATACTAAAATTAAAATAAGCTTGGACCAAACAAATATGGATGGCGTAAAATCGGGAGTAGGCTTGTGTCAAATTATGAAATAATAGTTGTTACTATGGTAGCAGACGTGTTGTATTGTACAACAAATTAAAAAGGGTTACACAAGGAAAACTATTGCACATGGCAGATACGAGAAGTTGCTTAAAAGATTAATCATCCCATTTCACAGTTAAGATACTGACCTGGGTACACTAATCCCCTGCGCCAAGTCCCCGCTGTAACGCCAGTAGTAACGTCCACTTTGTCGCGTGTGATTGTGTTGTATTAACTGATTCATTGCTAAACAACAATAGGTTTGGACAAAACATGGCACACAGTCAAGTGAACAAGTATTATAATGTAAATTTCATTCACTGAGCATTGAAATTGCGGGAGATGCCACGAAATGAAACAATTAACACGATGACTCCAGTATGGCGATATATCTTCCTTCTGTTCAAGTGGAAAAATCACATTTGACGATATATCATTCATTGGCAATGAATTATTTAATTTCTTTATCATGTTGTTCAATGTATATTTTGGCTATTCCCACACTTTATATTCTTCCTCTTACATTGCTGCCATTACCACCTCGTTTTCAATGATGTTCTATTCTCTTGTCTGCAGGTTGTTCAACCTGGAGTTAGCTCAGGACTGCGTGTTCGATTATCTCTGTGCCGTCGGCATCAAATTTTGTGGAAGCTGGGCTACTGGAAGTATATTTAAGCGAATTCTTCCTCCGCTCAGCAACTCTACAGTCCATTTTCACACGGACTATTCTGTGACACGGGCCGGGTTTTATGTGAGTACTAAAAACGCAGGAGTCTTATAACAAATGTAGCTGCAAACACTGTGATTAAACGCATTGCGTTGGTTTTCGTACAAAGTTGATATTTGTGACCGCTTTAACTCAAGGCTGATATTTATGATCGTTTTCATCCAAGGGTGATATTTCGCAGGCTGTTTCCCATTTGAAGTATTGTACATGAGTTTAGCATAGTTAATCCCCCTCCACTGATTAATCTGTTATGTATTTCATGTTATGAACCATCCGTTTGTTCTTCTCATTAGGACATACTGGGGTGTTGGAAAACTGGGCAGTGCACACAGATTGGTTGGATCTGCATCTCTGGGTGGGGTATTGTTGTACGATAAGACATATGGGAATCGTGTGTATAGTGTGGAAGAACAGATACACCATCATTGCCTGGAGAGAATGGTGCTGCAGGGAGTGATCAGAGCTAAGATAAGGAGTTTTTCAGAGGTTTAGGTCCGGAACACAATTTCCCGAGGAAAGGCCAGAGGGACACACACATAATCAGATTGTAACTGGCACCATTAGTCCTGGGACTTTGTGCAGGTTGTTGGGGATGAAAAGGGTGTGCCTATGGAAATGTTCCGACTGCAGTGATGTCGGTTTCTTAGTTCAACTCAAATCATACATTGTATGTTGTAAATTCTTAGACTGATATAACTATAATGCTAATGGAACAGGTCCATCTAATAATTTATTCATTTGTGTGTCTAGGTCATTGTGACGCCACAACCGGTTCTTCCAATACAACAAGTTCAAGGTTCGGGGTGGTCCTCGGATAGCATCACTTATGTACCCGCGTCCTATTACCCTGGCATGCCTTACACTGATGGATGCAGTCAAAGCCTTGTAGTACCTAATTATGGTGTGAATGACACAGATGACTCTAATACGAATGTAACAAATGAGCAAACCACGATAACCACACAGAATACAACAACTAAGTACGGAGGAAATTCCAGAACAGGATACTACCGTAGCACCCACGGTAAGTTAGCAACACGGTAAGGCTAAAATCATGTTAACATAGCTTCAGTAACAACAACGACCGCATCACCCACGGTAAGATAGCAACCAGGGTAAGATAGCACACAAGATAAGATAGACCCCACGGTAAGATAGCACTAATGGTAAGATAGCATCAATATTAACATATAGAGCCAATGGTAAGTTTTCAATTACGGTAATATAGCACAACAGTAAAATAGCAGCATCGGTAATATAGCACCAACGGTAAGATATCATCCATGGTAATATAGCACCCGCGATAAGATAAGCACAAACTCTAAGATATTTCCAACGGTAGAATATCACCAATGGTGATATAGCACATCCGGTAAGATTGCAAGCATGGTAAGATAGCATCATTTTACAACAGGGCTGATAGCGACAATTATCATAGCACCTATGGTATGAGCGTATCCATGGTAAGATAGCAAAAACGATAAAATAGCGTCAATGTTAAGATAGCAAACAAGGTACAAAAGAACCTAATAGAGATAGATTCCACGATAAGATAGCACACACGGTAAGATAGACCCCACGGTAAGATGTCACTAATGGTAATATAGCACCTATGGTATGATAACATAAATGGTTAGATAGCACCCAGGGTTAGATGGCATCCACTCCAAAATAGCATCCACGTTAAGATACCAAGCAATATAAGATAGCATATACGATAAGATAGCATGCACGGTAAGATAGCACCCAAATTAAGATATCGTCCACAGTAAGATATCACCCAGGGTAAGATAGCACCCACGGTAAGATAGCACCCACGGTAATATAGCATCCACCTTAAGATAGAATTAGCAATAAGATAGCACTCACGGTAAGATAGCATACACGGTAAGATAACACCCACTGTAAGATATCATCCACGGTAAGATAGCATCCATGGTAAGATTGCACACACGGTAATATAGCACACACGGCAAGATAGCATCCAAGGTAATATTACGCCCAAGGTAAGATAGCAACTAGGGTAATATATCACCCACCGTTAGATAGCACACACGGTATGATAACATCCACGATAAGATTGCACGCACGGTAACATACCATCTAACATAAGACAGTACCGACGGATAAGATAGCAAAGACGGTAAGATAGCATGCACGTTGGAACTCGCGCAATTTCAATGCACAGTGAACAGAAATTGTCTTTATAATAAATGGTCATTTGATTGTGTAACATGTTGGCCTCAACAGACTACAACTACTACTAATGCACCTACTACTGCTGCTGCTGCTGCTACTACTACTACTACTACTGCTACCACCACTACTACTAGTAATAATACTACTACTACTACTACTACTACTACTACTACTACTACTACTACTACTACTACTACTACCACTACTACAACTACTAGTACTACTACTACTAACACCACCACCACGACTAATGCTACTACTACTACTACTACTACTACTACTACTACTACTACTACTACTACTACTACTACTACTACTACTACTAATAATAATAATAATAATAATGACAATAATAATACTAACAATGGTAATAATAACAATAATACTTATTTTAAGATACTTATAAGAAGAAGAAGAAGAAGAAGAAGAAGAAGAAGAAGAAGAAGAAGAAGAAGAAGAAGAAGAAGAAGAAGAAGAAGAAGAAGAAGAAGTACAAGAAGAAGGGAGGAGGAGGAGGAGGAGGTGGAGGAGAAGAGGAGGAGGACGAGGATGAGGAGGAGGAGGGGGAGGGGGATGAGGAGGAGGGGAGAAGAAGTAGTAGAAGAAGAAGAAGAAGAAGAGGAAGAAGAAGAAGAAGAAGAAGAAGAAGAAGAAGAAGAAGAAGAAGAAGAAGAAGAAGAAGAAGAAGAAGAAGAAGAAGAAGAAGAAGAAGAAGAAGAAGAAGAAGAAGAAGAAGAAGTAGAAGAAGAAGTTGTTGTTGTGCGGGAGAGAACAGAGGAAGAGGAGAAACTATGATAATTGTCTTGATAAACTACAAACTTATTCATTCTTCCTAACAAACATATCTGGTTAATGCAAATTACCCGGCAATTTACAAATTACAGTTTACATCACTGATTCCATTTCCAATGACAGAATCTAAGTATCTACACTCTGTGTGAGTCTTCCACGCCAGCTGGTCTGAGAGTGACGCCAAGTAGTGAACCATTTATCATACAGAGTCCAACTATCCCAATGGTTATGCCAACAATTTGAACTGCAACCTAACTGTCGCATCTGGGGTGGCGCCTTTGGTGCTATCATTTGAATACAGGTAATACCAGCAATACTTTGTTAAATTACGACAAAAAGAAACCATCTAATGGCAGTGGAAATGTGGTTTCTGAGGGAAATCCAAATAATACCATGGACAGACACCACCCCCCCCCCCCCACTCCCCCCCCCCAAAAAAATACATTAAAACAAAATTAAATAAAATATGGAAGTCCTTCAAGACGGAAATGAAAACCGTAAACTGATAGAAGAAATTAGACACTGACAGTCAACATTTTTAGACACGTTATAAGAAGAAATAAACTACAGATCTTGTTGACAACTGGCAAGATTTAGGGGAAAGAACAAATGGGAGGCAGAGAAGTAAATATCTGGATGACTTGATCACATGACATTGTCGAGACAAGAACACAGAGCTGATCCACGACTCTGGTAATCATGTGAGATGGCGAAACAAGACCTCCCACGGGTATCGGCATGACACATGATGATGACGATGAATATCTGAGGCCGAAACATTTATGTCTGAAGCTGGTTCTAGTGCCAAAAGGCCAAAAAGGGATATGATTCCATGTAGTCTAGATACCTGTGGTCCTTATGGACGTAGGATTCCGCTTCCAAACAATAATATCTGCACCGCTCTCTCTCCCATCTTTGCCAACGTACATTCTTTGAAGGAGAGTCTTCAGATAGTTAAATGCCATGCTAAATGATCATTTATTCTTTACATTGGCCTTTTATATACATTTTATATTAATATATTATTGTTGTAGTAATTAAACACTTTATTTATTCTCTATAAAATGTGTGTATGGTATTAATTTGGAGTGTCTAGAACGAATTAATTGGATATACATTGATTCGTATGGAAATAATTGCCTCTTTCTTCGACGGTTTTGGATTTTGCCGATTGTTTTCGGAAGGATTATCGATGAAAACAGAGGTTTTACTGTACAAGCGTTCGTATTCACGTTCGTCCAGCCTTTAACGGTTGTATAACTGCTAACTGCTGGGTCTAGCGATTATCTGCTCAGTGAGAGTCCCAGCTACCTTCTTCGACTGTAATTTTCAGTGGCACATTGATACTCTTAATTCGGAATGTCGTTAACGCATCTCGACTCTTCTATATTGTCCCAGATTGGCAGTAAGCTCTGGAACCTAGTATGTTTCTGACAAGGTTGACAGGAAGATGCGAGGAATCCACGTTGCACTGTTTCCCACACACTAATTTATTTACTGTTATTGAGCAAGCATAGTAAACAGTCTGGCATTAAAAAAAAATACCAACAGCTCTTGTTGCTGGTGTGGCGCCTTTCATCTTCAGAAGAAATCGTGAGCCAAGTTGGAATACCCAAGCCCACAAGTATGGCACTATCATTGGTCTAAGAAAACCCAGAAAAGGAAGACAACTGGGAGAGGGAGAATGAGTCTTCTTAAAGAAGATTCAGACGTGGTTTCTATGAGGGAACTGTGCCCAAGCCAAGAGACAAACCTCTAGCTCCTGCTTAATCTGCTGTTGCCACAAAATGAACATTTCTTGAAGTTGTAGCTGATTGAGCGCCAATTAAACAGAAGGTTCGACCAAACAAAAATGAATTGCGGAAAATGGGAAGTAGGCTTAGTGTCACAGTTATGACTTAACATTTGTTACAATGGTAGCTGACTTGTATTGTCTATCGCATTAGAAAGGTTTACGTAAAGAAAATTATTGTATATAAGCACATGGCAGATATGAGAAGATGCTTAAGAGATTAATCATCCCATTTTACAGTTACAGAACTGAACTAGATACGGTAATCCCCGACACTAATCCGCTCTGTAACGTTAGCCGCTACGTCCAATTTTTCACGTGTGATTGTGTTGTATTAACTGATTCAGTGCCAACCAACAAGTAGGGTTGGACCAAACATCGTACACAATCAAATGAGCAAGAATGATAATGCAACTTTGCATTGATTAATCATTGAAATTGTGGGAGATACCATGAAAACGAAACAAATAACACAATGACTCTAATATTGTGATACATCTTCCTTTTGTCCAAATAGAAGGTCAAATTTGGCGATATATTATCCTTTGGACCTGAACTATTTAATGTCTTTATCGCGTTGTTCAATGTATACTTTTGGCGATTCCCACACTTTATATTCTTCCTCTTGAACTTCTGCTGCTATTATCTCGTTTTCATTGACTTACTATTCTCTTGTCTGCAGGTTGATCAGTCTGGAGTTAGCCCAAGACTGCATATTTGATTATCTCTGCGTTGTCGGCGTCAAATTCTGTGGAAACTGGGCTACTGGAAGTATATTTAAGCGAATTCTTCCTCCGCTCAGCAACTCTACAGTACACTTTCGTACAGACTCTTCTTTTTCAGGGAACGGCTTTTATGTGAGTATTACGTACACGACAGTCTTATATCAAATGTAACTGCCATCATTGCGATAACACGCATTGCTTTTGCTTTCAACCAAGATTGATATTTGTGATCGCTTTCACCCAAGGCTGATATTTCTCAAGCTGTTTTCACTTTCATGTATCGCACATGAGTTTAGCATAGTTAACCCCCCCCCCCCCCCCTGTAACTGATTAAACTGTTAGATGCAGTGTATATTATGGAGCATCCGTTGGATCTTCTCTTCACGACATGCTGGTGTGTTGGAAAATAGGCAGGTAGGTACATTAGTTGGATCTTCGTCACTGAGTGAGGTATTGGTGCAAGATAAGGCAAATGTTGTCAGCGATCTTTGGGCGCAGGTGTGTAGTGTGGAAGAACAGATACGGTATCATAGCCAGGAGAGAATGGTGCGGCAGGGAGTGATGAGAGGCAAGATAGGGAGTGCTCAGAGAAACAGGCCGGAACTCAATTCCCAGAGGAAAGGCTAGACGGACACATAATCAGATTGAAACTGGCACCATTTATGCTGGGTCTCTTTGGAAGTTGTTTGAGATAAGGATGGAGTGCGTATGGAAATATTCCGAGTGCTGTGATGCATGTTCTTGGTTCAACTCATTAATCGCAGGTTTTATATTTCTAAGATTGAATGTTAATAGTGCTATTGGCAAATGTGTATCTAATAATTTATTCATGTGTGTGTCTAGGCTCATTGTGACGCCACAAGTGGTTCATCCAGTACAACAAGTACAAGGTTCAGGCTGGTCCTCAGATAGCATCACTTATGTACCCGCGACCTATTACCCTGGCATGCAGTACACTGATGGGTGCAGTCAAAGCCATGAAGTACCTAATTATGGTGTAAATGACACCGATGACTCTAATGTGAATGCAACAAATGAGCAGACCACGATAACCACACGGAATACAACAGGTACCGAGGAAATTCCAGCCGAGAATGCTACCATAGCACCCACGGTAAGTTAGCAGCCACGGTAAGATAGCACTCAGGGTAAGATAGCACACACGATAATATAGCAGCCCCGGTAAGTTACCACCTACTGTCCGATAGCTCCCAGGCTAAGATAGCACCCACGGTAAGATAGCTCCCACTGTAAGATAGCTCCCGCGATAAAATAGCTCCCACGGTAAAATAGCACCCATGGTAAGATATCACCCACGGTAAGATAGCACTAATGGTAAAATAGCAGCCGCGGTAACATAGCACACATGGTAAGGTTGCACCCACAGTTATATAGTGCAGAAGTAAAATAGCAGCCGCAGTAATAGCGCATCCACGGTAAGATATCATCCATGGTATTATAGCACCCACCGTACGAAAACACCCATGATAAGATAAAACCAACTCTAATGTATTACCAACGGTAAGATGTCAACCAAGGTGAGATAACACATCCGGTAAGATAGCATCCACGGTTAGATAGCATCATTTCAAAACTGGGCTAGTAGCGACAACTATCATATCATACATGGTAATATAGCACGCACGGTAAAATAGCACGCACAGTAAGATAGCACCCACGGTAAGACAACAGCCAGGGTAAGATTGCACCTAAGGTAAGATAGCGCCCACGGTAAGATAGCAGCCAAGGTAAGATAGCACCCATGGTAAGATAACAACCACGTTAAGAAGGCCCCAACGATAAGATAGCACCTACGGTAAGTTAGCACTCATGGTAAGATATCGCCCACGGTAAGATAGCACCTACAGTTAGATAGCATACAAGGTAAAATAGCACCCAGTTGTAAGATAGCATCAACTGCAAGATAACACCCAAGGTAAGATAGCAACTACGGTAAGATAGCACCCACGGTAAGATAGCACCTACGGTAAGATAGCACGCACGGTGGGATTGCACCTTACTGTAAGATAGCAGCAAAGGTAAGACAGCATGTTCGCTAAGATAGCAACGACGTTAAGAAGGAACCTACGGTACGATAAAAGCCAAGGTAAGATAGCACCCATTGTAAGATAGCACGCATGGTAAGATAGCACCCATGGTTAGATAGCACCCATGGTAAGATAGCACCCACGGTAAGATAGCACCTACTGTAAGATAGCACGCACGGTGGGATTGCACCTACCGTAAGATAGCAGCAACGGTAAGACAGCATGTTCGCTAAGATGGCAACGACGTTAAGAAGGAATCCTACGGTAAGATAGCAGCCAAGGTAAGATAGCATCCATGGTAAGATAGCATCTAGTTAAGAAGGCACCTACGGTAAGATAGCACCCTAGGAAGATAGCACCCACGGTAATATAGCACCTACAGTTAGATAACATACACGGTAAAGTAGCACCCGCTGTAAGATAACATCAAATACAAGATAGCAGCCAGATTACGATTGCACTCGCGGTAGGATAGACCCCATGGTAAGCACCAATGATAAGATAGCATCAAGGTTGTAGCTTCCGCCATTTTAATACTTAGTGAACGGAAATTGTCTAATAATATTTGGTAATGTGATTGTGCACCATGCCTAAAACATACGTTAACTCATTCAATGCCAAGCAAACAGTATGTTAGGTCGAAACAGTGCACAATCAAATGAACTAGTATTGTAACTACTACTACTACTACTACTACTACTACTACTACTACTACTACTACTACTACTACTACTACTACTACTACTACTACTACTACTACTACTACTACTACTACTACTAGTACTACTACTACGACTACTACTACTACTACTACTACTACTACTACTACTTCTACTACTACTACTACTATTACTACTACTACCGCTGCTGCTGCGTCAACTACTACTGCTACAAACTACTGCTGTTGCTACAACAACAACGACAACAACAACAACAATAACAACGACAACATCAACAACAACACCAAAACCAACTAATACTACTTCTGCTATGTCTGCTTGTTCTACAAGTATTACTACTACTACTACTACTACTACTACTACTACTACTACTACTACTACTACTACTACTACTACTACTACTACTACTACTACTACTACTACTACTACTACTACTACAAATACTACTACTGCTACAACTACTACAACAACTACTACTACTACTACTACTACTACTACTACTACTACTACTACTACTACTACTACTACTACTACTACAAATACTACTACTACTACTACTACTACTACTACTACCACTACTGCTACTACTACTACTACTACTACTACTACTACTACTACTACTACTACTACTACTACTACTACTACTACTACTAGTACTACTACTACTACTACTACTACTCATTCATTGGCACCTTGCCGTCTTGACAGACGATAGTTTGTGCTTTAAAAAGGCATAATAACTTTTAACTATGGCGGTAGCGAGTGTGACTGATAAGGCCAATTTGCGCTGTAAATGTCCGTTCACAGTGGGTGCATGTGAACACGTGGTCATTTCCACCATCATGCACCATCTTACGTCTCAAACGCTTGGTGTGTGACTTTTCTGCAATAATTTTCTCCTTTGACTTTATTCCATTTCTGATATTTGCCCTCCATGCAACACGTTCATCGGCGACTTGCTCCCAATGTGCATTATCAATGCCTGTATCAATCATGTCCCGCTTACACACATCTTTGTATCGTAGTAGAGGCCGACCCTGAGATCTCTTACCCATCTGTAATTCACCAAAAAAGATATCCTTTGGTATTCTACCATCATCCATCCTCCTAAGATGTCCTATCCATCTAAGTCTACGAAGACTGAGCATGGAATAAACTGTCACACAACCTGATCTTTCCAATACTTCAGTATTTGTGATTTTGTCTTGCCACTTAATACCAAGAATTCTTCGCAGACACCGCATATGAAAGCTGTTTAAATTGTTCTCTTGGTGTGAGTAAGTTGTCCAGGTTTCACTGCCATAGAGAAGAGTACTAAGGACACAGGCTTGATAGACAAGGACTTTTGTTTTGGCAGTAAGCTTCCTGTTCTCCCAGACTCTTTTTCTTAACCTGTTCATTGTTGTTGCTGCCTTACCAATCCGGATGTTGATTTCCTGATCTAGGGATAATTTGCTATTTACCACTGATCCTAGATATGTAAAATGGTCTACTATCTCTAGTTCGGCGTCGTCAATAAAGATTGATGGTACCCCATGTGCACCTTGTGACATAATCTGTGTCTTCTTTTTGCTAATTGTTAAACCAAATTCAGAACAAGCATTGGAGAATGCAGATAGTAGACATTGCAATTCTTCCTCAGAGTGGGTCGTAACTGCAGCATCATCTGCAAAAAGCAACTCTCTGATCAGTACCCTCCTAATTTTGGTCTTGGCCTTCAGTCTCTGAGCATTGTAGAGGCCGCCATCTGAGCGTGAGTGAATGTATATACCACCATCCTGATCACGAAATGCATATTTCAGTAGAAGTGAAAAGTATATTCCAAAGAGGGTGGGAGCTAGTACACAACCTTGCTTAACTCCACTCTTGATTTCAAATTCTTCAGAAGTTGCACCATCAAACTTGATTATACCCTTCATGCCTGTGTGGAACGATTCCACAATGGACAGAAGAGTTGGTGGGCAGCCAATCTTCTTTAGTGCCTTGAACAAACCCTCACGACTGACCAAATCAAATGCCTTTGTGAGGTCGATGAAGGCAATAAACAGTGGTTGATTC